>PVKB01008330.1:0-18034 GCA_004027205.1 Ctenodactylus gundi | reverse complement strand
GCCATACCCCAGTCACAGCTGGTTGCACTGGGGTCATCACGTGATCAAAACAGGCCAATCAGTTGCTTTCCCACAGCAATGTGGGTGTATGACCCCTGAGGGCCAAGTCTGCCTTTGGAGAGAAACCTGGGACACATAAATATGGGCCCCGGGGAATGGGGTCATCTTCCACCAGTCATGGAGGCAAGGACAATCTGAATGCAAACACCAATGACAGGAGACAGGTAGTAGAAACTCCCTGAGATGGGGCAGCCTTGCGGCTCCTAGGTCTAGCCCTTTCTTGAGGTGACTATACTCTGCTTCCATGAGCCACCCCCGGCCTGGGCCCTGGTAATAAAATTCCTGTTTTTGTGTAAGTCATTTGGAGCTGTATCAGGCCAGGAGTTGCCTGCAGGCACTGCCCGAATCTGGCCTGTTACTTCTCCTCTTTAGCACAGAGGAAGAGTGCCAAGGCGCCCAGCCTAAAACCTTTGCTAACCCCTCCAGAGAGATGCATGAGCAAGTCATGCAGGGACAGCTCCAAGAAAGCTCACACCTTCCCCCTGGTCCAGAAAGGTGATGGCCATTAGCCACCTGCAGGTGCTAAGTGCCTGCTAGCTAAGGATGGCGGTAATGGAGGGCAGGCGGAAGCTGGGACAGTGCCACAGAATCAGCTCCACTCTGCCTGCCTGTAGACTTCTTTCCGAGGCTGGCCTTTCACTTTTTGGGGGGCGGAGGTGGGGTGGAGGGGAGGGAGAACCAGAGATTGCGTAGGTTGTACCACGACCCTTCCACTTCTGTGCTCCTTGTTCCTGTGTAAAATGAGAATGATGCCCTTCTCTAGAGTGCTGTGGGGAAGATTAAACGAAGTCAGCTCAGCTAATGGGCTCAGGAGAGCTCCTGCCACAGAAGGAAGTGTCCTATAGCGGCTGCTGATTCTCATCAGAGGTTGGTGTGCTCCTAATTTGCTTATGTGAGGAAAGAAAGCAGTGTACGTCACTGGGAACAAGTTAAAACCTAACTTAGGGCAACTTAGGACAGTGACGTTCAGCTCACCTGTGTAACCAAACTGAACACTGACTAAACCTTAGCCACCTTACCCTTCCCCCAAGCCCTGTGGTTTCTGAGGAAACACCTGACTGGGTGACCCCCACACTACCTGCCTTTGTCCAATCATTTTAACCTGTGGCTAACCCCCAGCCCCATGCAGCCAATCAGTCTCATCCCCACTACTAAGCCCCTAGCCCCTAACTTTACATACAAGAGCATGTGGGGGTTGGGGGGACACAACAAGGCACCTCTTGGGTTCTTGAGCCAGGGGTGTGGTCTGGAAGCAATAAACTTTCCCTTTCAAATTACTGCTGCTATAAACAGGGCATAGTGGCCCACACCTGTAACTCTAATACCCAGGAAGCTGAGATAGGAGGGATTATCATGAGTTGGAAGCTAGCCTGGGCTACACAGTGGATTCAGGACCAGCCAGAGGCCTAGGTCTACAGAGATCTAGTCTCAAAAAATAAAAATAAAAACCTTTGCTGCTCAGACCTTGGGTCCTTTTTTTGAACTAACAGTTTAAGGCCTTGTTTTTCACTTGGCAGTTATCCCTAGCCAAAAAATATTCCTATTCAATACTGTTTGGTTTCTCATATTTAAAGCTAAATATTCCTATGACAGAATTTTTGCCGGTCACGCGATGTTCAGGCCACTCAGGGGGTGGTAAGAGGCCTTTGATTTGCCTGAGGTGGTGCATAGTACAGTCCTCAGTGTGAGAAGCAGCCATATCTGGGTGCACGCCTTAGATTCACCCCTTGTATGAGGCTAACAGTTCTCTGCCCTAGAGTCGGTGTGTCTGTGTGTGTGGGGGGGGTGCTGGGGATCAAACCCAAGGCCTCAAGCATGCCAGCAAGTGCTCTGCCACTGAGCTGCACCGCCAGCCCTTGGGAAGGCCTGGCAGCACCCAGAGTGAAGGCTGGCAGAGCAGGCCCCTGCAGTAGCTGATGGTTCACACAGAACAGCCAGCTAGTCACCTCTATGGAGGACTTGCTGAACACCTGCTGTGTGCCAGTCTACACAAATCAGGAAGTGGGGAGGCGGGAGGTCCCCATGACCACAGCGTGAGCCCTGCTTTAAGGTGACTACCCTGAAAGTGGGGACTGGAAACGTGTCCATGAAGGGAGAGACAGTGACCCAGAAAGCCTGTGTTCACCCTGCTTTGGGGCTGCTTGTCACCGGCACTGTGGTGGCGGTGGCGGTGCTCTAGGAGTTGAGGGAAGGGAGGTGCCGCACAGGCCGACTCCTGCTATTTTGGGAAACCTGAGCCACAAGAAAGCGCTTCCTACATGGTTGGCCAGAGTTTCTCTTGCTTTCACTCCCGCGGCTGCCCTAGTTCCCCAGGGGGTCTCGCGGTAGGCACACGCCTGGTGCCTGGAGGTGTGTGGGAGTGCACACCGCAGGCCCCCTCGCCTTCCCGGGACGCCACCAGGGCCTGCCTTCCCAGCTCTGTTGCATAGGAGGAGGAGGAGGATTAGCTGTAAGAGCAGTGGCAGGAGGGGATGAAATCTCAGCGTGATGGGGGGTGGGGGGTTGGGGGGTTGGGGGGTGGGGGAGGGACGAGAGAAGGCTGAGGGCCAGGGCCAAAGTGGTGCACAGTTCAGGGGACCTCTCCCTTTTGCATTGTGCTGATTCCCCCACAGAGCCCACATTGGCCCTCAGAAAGCTCCCCCTGCACAACCATGCCCTCCCCTCTGTGCCAGACCGCCTAGACCCAGGCCGTCTTTGCACCATGGGCTCATTCTCCCTTCCTCTCGGTGTGAGGAATGGTGGGGAGGCGTTTCACCACAGTCTCCCCAGAGCATCAGCTGGAAACAGATGTGGAGGATGTCCTCCGAGCTCAAGAGGTCCTGGGAAAGTGCAGCGAGAGGGCTGTCTGTGGGAGCCAGCCTAAGACGCCCTCGTGTCACTAGGAAGCCTCGAACGGGACCTGGAAGGAAACGGAGGTGGCCTGCCTTTGCCACAGGAAACAAGTGCCCTCCAATCAGAGGGGCCAGTACAATCAAAAGCTTGGCTGAGAGCGTCCTCAGATATGAGGGGTGGGGACTGGGAACGCGTCCAGAAAGGAGGACCCAGGCCAGGTCACAGCGAGGCTTAAACTCAAACTTACACAGCTGCACAGGAAGATGCGAGGACAGTGTGGAACCGTGAAAAGATACGGTCAGCTCTGGGCTTTGGGAAGGTCGGTGGTAGCAGGCAGTAGGAGGGAGGGATGGGAGAGGCCACTTGTCACAGGGCAAATTTGAAAACTGGATCTATCATCTCTTGCTCTTAGAAAGCCCTGCCTTGTTCACAGAATGAGCCCGGCTGCGTATCAGTCTCCGCCGGCACCTGTGGGGACCACATCCGCCCCACGGCAGCGCTAGGTCCTCGGGAGAAGCAGGAAAGAAACGGGAGGCCCACACTGGAGGCCATGCAGCGCCCAGAAAAGAGTAGTGACAAGCTGCTTAAGGTTAGTGAAAGCCTGAGGTCAATTAACAGAGGGGTTAGATGGGCGGGACCGCCCCTTTCTGGCACTGGGACCAATCAGGATCGACATATCCTGGCCCGGGGCCACAACAATCCGAGGATTGGACACGCTGCCTCTGTGTCCCACCCACATGGGTCAGTCAATCAGCGCCTATGCTGGGGGTCTAAATGCGTGGGATACTCAGAGAAATTCTCTTTCGCCCAGCGGTGGGGACTGAGGTTCCTTTTTGAGACCACACAGCCAGGGGAAAATGGAGTGTTTCTTTTAGTAAACTTGCGGTCCTGCGGCGCCTAATATTACCGAGCATCGTTTCATCTTTTTGCCAGCATCCCACTGGTTGGTGCCTGACTCACTAGAGGCCTGCAAAGGACAGTGACCAGCCTATGTGGCTGGGAAATTTCTAACTGGGGTCTCCAGAGGCCCGGAGAAACACTGGCTAGTCCGACATGGCTTTCCTAGTTCTCTGGGATAGCTACAAGGAACCTGGGAATAGGGGCTCCAGGGCCCCCCTTCTCCCCTGTAACAGTAAGGCCCGTGAATTACTGACAGGCTCCTTCCAGAGCAGTATGGACGTGGGGGCGGGGTGGGTACTGGGGATCGAGCCTAGGGTTTTGACACTAAGCTACAGTCTCAGTCTATTTTTATTTTTTGAGACAGTATCTCATCAGTTTGCTAAGCTGCCCAGGCTGGGCTCAAACTTCGTATCCTCCTGTCTCAGCTTCCCAGAGTGCTGGGACTGCACGTCTGCACCACCGAGCCAGGCTTTTCTTTTTATTGCACAAAGCAGTGTCATCAGGAAGGACATGCCAACATATAGCTAAAGCTGAGGGCACGCATGAATGGCTGGAGCAGACTGGGCGTGTGCCAGGCCTTTGCCTTGCTTCCTAAGAAAACCAAGAGTCGCCCTCTGTAATGATCTGATCGAAATCAGGAGGCTGGGAGAAAACAGAGGCTATGGAGGTCGAGCACTGGCCCGGGATGCCAGCACTGCCTCGCCTTACTGTGGGATGGGACTGCGGAGGGAAAACCCAGGCTGTGCGTACTCCACGAGGGTCTTCCCACAGGGATACTGGCCCCAGTCCTCCGGGCACGCCACACACTGCCCAAACAGCTGTCGGAGTCTAACTAATTTGGTTCCCTGACAGGGCTTTCTTACTAAGGAGAGTGCTTTCTGGCTATAAATTATTAAGTTGACTTCCGGCTGCAAATCAGCCTCCTGAGTTTGGGCTGTGGGATCCAATTTTTCCAGGTCCTGAGCTGCTCTGGAGAAACAGATTCCGCAGGTTTCACACAGACAGGGACTGAGTCCAGAGTCCTAGCCAGCAAGCTGGTGGCCACCTGACAGCCAAGGGCCAGGTTGGCGGGAGCAAAGGACCCGCCACCACCTCTGCTCCGCCACCTCTGCTCCTCTGGCTGCCTGAGGACCTGCGGAAAGGCCTCTTGCCTAGCTTCTCCCTCCTAAAGTCTCCACTTGGCTGCCCGCCTGGAAAAGAGGGAGAGAAAGAGAAGGGAAGGAAGAAGAAATAGAGGGGAAACGAAGACCAGGGAAGATGGTGTGCCCAGGGTTTGGCTGCAGCGGAAGGAAGGCATAGGCGCCCCTCGCATTCCCGACCGGGTCCAGACGCCACTGGCCCAGCTGCCCCACCGGCTCCTCCTCCCCCCATGGAGCAGCATGGGTGCTCCCCTCCCACCCATCACTCACCACCTGGGGAGCCAGGCTCAGGCAGACTGGCACAAAGATAAGACTGAGATGCACATTTCTCCCCTTCCTGGTGAATAGAGTGCATTGGATACGGATTCCCCTCTTCTCTTCCCACTTAGGCTGGCTGGGGCCCAGAGGGTAGGTGTGGACCAGGCAGCAGAGGGGCGCGCCCACCCCGCCCTCTTTCTCGAGGCCAGTCCTCCCCATCCCTGCATCCTGCACTGGGATCCAAGCAGCCCAGCTGGTACGCGCACTCCAAGGGAACGCCAGGGTCCTTCCTACAGGCCTACCCACAGCTCTCCAACTGCAGTTAACCCCACTGGGGAGACGCAAGGGAAACGTGATCGCAGGGTTTTCCAGGCCGGCTCTTACAGATCATCTGGTTCGGCCTAGTTCTTTGTAACGAAGGAACTGCGGCTTTGGAGGGAACACCCAGCTCGGGATCAGGTAGGGAGCTGGTGGCAGAACCCAGACCAAGCACTGATAGTAAGAGCCCTGGGCAGAGACCACCACAACGCAGGGCAAACTCCTGGACCTGCAACCTGTTGCTCATTAAGAGCATGACCGGTGCTTTTTTTTTTTCTCAGATACCCAAGGACTTAATCATGTATTGGGCTAAAAACGTGTTTCCAATAGGGCCTGCAAATGCTCATTCATCCAGCGTCTCCCAGTCACACCATAGCAAAGAACGCAGGCTGATCTTCATTTTATAAAACTCCCGGCCAAGCCCTTCTCAGTGTTGCATATAGGCATATTAGTCAGTTTAGGGAATGCCTGTCTACACACTGGCAAATCAGGGATCTGTACCCTTAAAATTACCTCATTGCCCTTGGAAACTGAGAACTCCTAGCCCTGAAGGCCCCAAACCCGTGATCAGGGTGGATTCCAGCACAGCTCTACTGAGGCTGCCTCCCACAGGAACCCAGCGGCCCCTGCAGTCATGAAGACGGGGCCTGAGCTACAGAACCAGCACTGGGATAGCTAGCAGACGGACGCTGGTCCACCCAAAAGCTGGGTGCCTGCTCTCAGGAGCCAGGGCGTGCCCCTCCAGCCCAGTCAAGCCGGAGGCCTTTCCTTACCTCCTGATACCTTTCAATTAAAGCTCTTGCCTGTAAAGTCCTACTGTCACTTGAGTTTTAAGTTTCATTATCACTAAAGCCCACACGGGACACAAGCGTGTTACCAGGTACCAGCCAGTGCTCTATGCTCTTTAGACTGGCAAGTCAGGGACTTGCCATTTAATCCTCAAAATAACTCTGCAGGCTGGGCATGCACTACCAGCATTCCCATTTCGCAGATCTGGGCAGCTGACAGGTATGACTTCCTCGAGGGGGCATCACCAAAGGCACAGGGAGGGGGCTGCCAAGGGAGGGACGGCCGCTGGTCAGTGCCGGGCTGCTGCCTCCTGGAGCTGTGGTGTGGCAGGTGAAGCTGGGGGAGCGGTTCACACCTGGCACAGATCACTGTCCTGAATGGGGTGGTACTGGTGGCGCTAGGATGAGAGGGGCTTTATTTCCTGTTTTCTAAATATTCTCTAATATTTCATTGTTTTTTCAAGGAAAAGGAAAACAAAGGAGACTTGCCTGCTATAATCACTGGAATTAAATGCTGAGGATGTTGCTGAGCTCATTTACTCATTAGCGCAGCCTCGGGCCCTCCCCCGGGCCGGTACTCTCTCTGAACACATTTTGCTATCAGATTTTCTGCCAAGGTGGAAGATGGAAACCGCACCTGAAAATGTACCCATGGCTCCGACGCAGGTGCAGGTCCGACAGAGGCCGAGATTCTCCTGGGCCTCCCGGCGCAGAGCCGCTTGCTCACTGCGAACCTTGCGTGACTCTGCCTGCCTTCCTGAGCGCAGCTCCTCAGGGCTTTGCTCCTGAGCTACACCCCCAGCCCTTTAAAAAATTTATTTTAAGAATTGTTCTCAGTAAGTTGCTAAATTGCCCAGGCTGGGCTTAAACTTGGGATCCTTCTGCCTCAGCCTCCCAGAGTGCTGAGATGACAGGTGCAGCACCAGGCCCAGGCAGAGAGCTAATCCTATCACTCAGAGAGCCCCAAAAGAGTTGGGTGGTGGTGGCAGTGTCGCTGAACTGCACCCTCAAATGATTAAAATACTCCACTGGGAAGGTAACGTGAGGCAGCCACTGTGGAGCCTAAACTTTTGGGTCTTTGTCCCCAAAACTGAAGGCAGGACGTGGAAGACACAGCATGTTCTCAGCAGTGTTATTCATGATAGCCAGAAGGCAAAATCAACCCAACTGTCCACCAGCCAATAAGTGGATTAACAAAATGTGGTGTATACACACGATGGAATACTATTTAGCCTTAAGAAGAGAGGAAATGGCACTGCTACAATATGGACAGAGAAATAAACTGGTCATAAAGAGATAAGCACTGTATGATATTCAAATTATATGATGTATCTAGAACTAACAGAGATAGAAGGGGGAAGCCAGGGGAAAACGAAGGAGGAGTAACTCTCTCATGGCCACACACGATAGGTGAGTCCTTAATGTGCCTGAACTTAAGAATGGTAAGAGGAGGAAGGCGTGGTGGCGCATGCCTGTGGTTCCACGTCTCTGGAAGCCTGAGGCGGGGGGATCACAAGTTCAAACCCAGCCAGGCAGCAAGACCCTGTATTAAAAATTAAAAGAAAAAAAAAAGGCTAGAGATGTAGCTTAGTGCAAAAGCCCTAGATTCAACCTCTAGTACTGAAAAAAGTAAAACTTTTGTATTATACATATGTTACCACAATTTTTCTAATAAATTTCTAAAATACACTGGACTGGACTAGAGTGTGTTGATACACCTCAGAGGATGGGACTTCTCGCTGCTCTGTCCCACAGCCATCCCCACGCTTTCCCTAGGACACGCTTACAGTCCCCCATGGTCTCCCCACCCTGTGGCTACCTGGCTGGGACAACGAGAGATGGAGTGAAGCCACAAAGCATTGAAGAGACAGAGGCCTGGGGACAGGTGAAGAGGTAGAACTTCTAGTGAGTTTGTGACTCAGGGTGAACCAGGCAAAGGAGCTACAGTTCAGTGCGAGGCAATGCTGCTCAGTGACCAGCGGCTGGTCCTGCTGCTGCTAGCAGCAGTAATCACAGACCTTACAGCCCAAACTTTATTATCTTACAGTTCTTTTCTCAATGTTGAAGTGTTGTTTTTATTTTTTTATTGGACAGTTTCAGTCACAATTTTTTTCAATATTTATTTTCTCTCTCCTAGCATGTTACGCATAGGCTGGCTCGGTTCGTTTTTCTTCATTCTTTTTTCTCCTCTATTCATCAGATTGCATAATCTTTCTCAGCCTATCTTCAGTTCAGTAATTCTTCTGTTGTTTAATTTACTATTTAGCCCCTCGAGTGACTTTTTATTTCTGTTATTGTACTTTCAACTCTAACATTTTTGTTTGGTTTTCTTTTATAATTTGTCTCTAGCAAGTAATAATTGTCGACTTGAGGCAACGATACCATGTTATCTCTTTTTACTTCTTCATCTTGATGCTCTCCTTAAATTCTGTGAATAGATTTACAGTGGCTAGCTTGGCTGGGTGCAGGGGCACACACTGCCGTCCCAGCCCTTTGGGAGGTTGATGCAGTATTATGGTTTGAATCCGGGATGTTTCTCAAAAGCATCATGTGTTTGGTTGCTGTGGATTACCTACGGATTTTGTGTGCTGTTAAGAGGTGGGGCCTGATTGGAGGGGTGCATTGCTGATGTATGGCTGAGGGCGTGGCCTGGAAAGATATACTCTTGCTAGCACCAGCTTCTCCCAGGCTCTATAATTCCTCTAGCAATGCCATGGGCAGCTGTTCTCCACCAAACCTTCCTCCTTGCTGCTGTTGCTGGCTGACCTGAGGCCTCTGAAATACGAGATAAACTAAACCTTTCCTCTCTTAAGTTGTGGGTATCTGCTGTTGTGACCCAGCAATGAGAAACTGACTAAGTCATGCAGGAGGATCCCAAGTTTGAGGCCAGCCTGGTCAGACCCCACCTCGAAATTATCTTCCAGCTCTGTAGACTAGAAGCCTGTTCCTGGTCTCCTGGGGCTGAAGTCTACTTGTTGATGGGCAGCACTCTTGTTTGAGGTTCTAGAGAAAAATCCTTTTCCCTTGCCTTTCCTAGCATTTTGAGGCTGCCCACTCTCTATCTTCAAAGCCAGCAATATGGCATCTGTAATCACTCTCTCGTGGTCACACCTCCCTCAGACTCTACTTTTAAGGACCCATTGGATTACCTAGGATTCTCTCAGGTAATCCAGGAAGATCTTCCCATCTCCAGGTCCTGGACTGAATCACACCTGCGAAATTCCTTTTACTGAATAGCACAACCAATTTACAGGCTCCAGGAATAATGTCAGGGACCCCTTTGGTGACCATTACTCTGCCTGCCATAGCTATCACAGCCACTCCCACTCGGATCACCATCCAGGGCAAACTTATTTTTGTGTCTTCTGTGTTTGAATTTCTGAGAAAGAGGAGCAGTGGCCAGTGAAGATCCCCAGCAAATCAGGGGTGCACAGTGTCAGGGAGGAGAAAAGTCCAGTACAGAGAAGCCAGGGACCACGGCTGTGCATTCCAAGGGGAAGAGGAGAAGGCAGACCAGAGACGCAGGAACGACCGGCACCGGGTCACAGTGTCTGTCCCTGTGGGATAGAGGATGGCCATGAAATGAAAAGGAGAGGTTATGGAATAGGGATACAGGTGAGATGCACTTCCACAAAAATTTCATGAACATTGGCACGAAAGTTATACAAAGGGTGACTGGTGTTCCCTTCCTAAGAGGATTTTCCAAAGTGTTCTTCAAGTAGTAAGTTCCACTGTGTTCTTAAAATAGGACTTACACCCGATTTTTCAGTAACACATAAAGGGATGCTTGTAAATCTATGGAGACGAAGTGAGACCAGTAACATCTGTCGATTGCCTTCTGTGCTGCTGGTGTCACGGGGAGACAGAAGGAACCACCAAGAGGGGAGGGGCAAGCTGCATACACGCGTGCATGAGCACACGCACGTGCACATGCGCGCGCGCGCACACACACACACACACACACACACACACACACACACGTCATCCTATTTAATACTAATAGCGAACTTGCCCTTATCTCACACACACAAACTAAGGCAGGAGAGATCAGGACATGACAGGGAAGCAACAAGTGGCTCTGACCTCAGGGATCTCTGGCCCCCAAACCCTGTCAGACGCTGCACCCACCTCTGCACTGACGGAGGCTGAACAGAGAACAGCTGAGATTGTTTTCTACCTATTGGTAGATGACACTGAAACTTCTGAGTAGGGGCAAAGACTTTCACTCTCAATTATTAAAGACAAGACTCCTGACGAGGTGAAAACGTCATGATCTAAGTGGTTGATCTCGTGGGGCCAGAAACTCAGGGCACTGGAAGAAACAAGGGCTCTGTCTGTGTCTCCCACTCTTGGCTGCTGGCCTGCTGAAGATACTCCTAGGGCTTCAAAACAGATCACATGGAGGAAAGTGCCACAGAAAGAGTGGGTGCTATGCCCCCTTCCTTGCTAGCTATCACACTGTCCCGCATCCTTCCTGCCTCTCGGTTAGCCCTAACTTTCCTTTCTGGCTCTTTCTCCAGAATGTGTGGTTCTCTGCGTTTCTATGCTCAGTTCCTTCTTCTGTCCCTACGGCTGCTCGTGGGCAGCTCAGGACTCCCAATCCCAGCCTTCCCAGGTCTCCAGGCCCACTCACGGGACTCCAGGCCACGTGGCAATCTCCCTCGCGGTGTCACCTGGGCACTGCGTATCAGCCTGCTCCAAACAAATTCACAGGCTTTTTCTCTGAACCTGTACCTCCCTCACACCCTGTTCCATCAATGGCCCTCCATCCTCCCTGGGACCCTGAACTCCCACCTCAGCATTCTCAGTCTCCCATCTTCTTCATCTGGCCCACTGTCCAGTCCTGGTGCATGATCCTCCACAGTGGGTCCCAATCTTAGCCTCAGCGCTGACAGGTGACAGTGGGCTAAGAGGATGGGGACAGCTGCCATCCAGGTCTCTTCTCCAGCTGACTGATGCCGTCAGGATGCAGTTCCAGGCCTGTTTACTCTTAAAGAAAACCTACACATCTGGATTTCTGTCCAGTTTGTTCTTGTTTAAATGGTTACAACAACTTATGTTTATTATTATTTTTTAATCTCTACTTGTGCCAATCATGTCTGTGACCTCAGAGCTTCGGTTCTATGTCATTAACCTTTCTCTCTGTTCCTGTTCCAACATGCCAGTATGTCCACACGCCAAAGGATCTGCCTTCCAGAGGGTTTGTGGGGCTTCCTCTGACACTCCACTACTAGGCTTAGATTCCACCACAGCCTCCAGTAGGTCAAAAATCCCACTTAGGTCAAATTACAGTCAAAGGCCCAATACTATGTGTCAAATGATAAGTCTGGTATTTCAGTTTCTCCAATCTGGATCCTGTCTAGACCACCCGCATCCCTGCTTGTGGTCCCCATGGCCACAGCCCTGAGCCCACTCTTTCTCCCTTCCTAGGTGATGCCTGGTACCCAGCGGGAACCTCTGCTCTTCCTACCAACTGCTCTTTGCCTGGGCTTAGACTTTAGGCCCTCCAGAGGCAGACAGGATGATGAGGCGAGACAGACAGAAGGCTCAGCCACACAGGGTGAAAGAGACACTAAGAACGAGCTAACCATCTGATGTTCAATTAACACCTTCCCTCTGCTTTCATTCTTTACCTGTGTGTGTGGGGGGGGGGGGGGGGGGGGCTGGCACGCCACAGTGTAGGAAGCTTGGCAGAAACCTGGAGAACAGGCTCCAGGTGAGTCGGGGAGGGCAGGAGAGGGGATCATGGGCTCCGCCCCATGGGGTGCAGGGAGAAGAGAAGCAGAATAGCTCTACAGACCCCGAGGAAAGGCTGGGAAGAAGCACACTTGTGTTGAGCGAGAGGAACAATCATTAGTCGGGAAAGTTTTTTAAGCAGGGGATGAGGGCAGAGGCTCAGCACCCAGGATTCCACAAGGAAGTCCCCAGCTCTCCTGTGGCTAACAGCACTGGTGGCCTCCCTGCTATTCATTCTCCCATTGCCCTCGATAGCAAACCTCTGGCAACAGAGTGGCAGTGTCCCCCAACAGCTGAGACGCGCCTCCTGCCCTGTCCTGCAGGGAGGCATGCCCAGGAGCATAGTTCCGGCCCATGGACTAAGAAAAGCCAGTGGCAGATCAGGGGACGCCTCAGCCTTCCTTACAGGAGGATAGGCTTAGCGGCGCCAGCCCCTCCTCTCCCTCCACCTTCCTGCCTTGCATATGAGTGTGATGTCTAGAGCTAAGGCAGCCAGGATTTAACTGACACACGAGACAAAGATGAGCCAAGAAAACATCCCGATGCTGTGGAGCCCGGGTCCTAAGACCAGCAGCCACAGCCACTTCCAAACTCTTAATGATTACATAAATCCTTGTGTTTAAAGGTACTGTGGGTGGTTATTTTGACATTGTAAGCTCCTTCCCCTGGAACCTCTTCTCTCCATAAGTGAATGACTGTTCATTTAATGGGTGAAGTCACAAGTCTCAGACATAGCACTCAGAACATGTCCCAGCCTAAACTGCCCAGGCTCTAGGGTTGGAGACTGGAAAATGGACTACGTGTGGGCCATGGCTGCACAGGGTGGGTGCTCTGCCTCTCCGGTGCCAAGCACAGAGCCTGCAGTGTGGTGGGAGCTCCGAAGACTCGCATTTGAATGTATTCATAAATGGATGATGGGCCACTTCCTGCCACAGTGTCCCAGTGACATCAGCTGGTAGGAAGGAACTCCAGCAGCTAGCTCGAATCCAGGGGATTCAAGGACTTCCCCTTCGCAGAAGGACAGCCTGCAGTGCAGCTTCCCTGCAGAAGTTTCTTCCCTCTCCCCAGTTCCCAGGATGCCCACCTACTCTTTTATTTGATACTTAATTAAAGCTCCAAATGTGCCAAAAAATCTGGTGTCCTGGTTGGATTCTAAGACCCGTAAAGCAGATACTACCATCCTTTTGTGATCCAAGCTAAGCCTCTAGAATCTACAAGAGTCTGGAGCACTAAAGGTATTTGAGAAATTGTTTCATTTAAGATTGATACTTGGGAAAGGGCTAAGAGACTGATGGCTTAAAGGTGGCTAATGACAAGCTCCCCTAAATGCAGTGCTTCCCGATGTCAACAGCACTGTCTGAAGTGTTCCCATTAGACCCTGACTTTGATTATGTGAGTCACCTTAAGGAAACACTTAGTCACTCTGAGCAACAGTTTTGTATGTGGGGATCATACCGACACATGTTTCATGGCACCATCATAAGAATCGAGTCAGCATGAAAAGTTCCATGAAAGAACATTTACTATCATAAACCTTCAAACATGACTGGTCTTGCAAGAATTATCCCAGCAACTACTCACATTTGAGCATGATCTTGTAGCCCATAAAGAATCCCACAACTACCACCCCTCCTTGGCCTCTGTCCATCTTCAGAAGTGTGTCCAGAATGCTTTAAGTTGAATCACTGTCTGTTTCACTGGAGAGATCGAGGCAGCAGCAGGTGTGGTAGGTGCTGTCCTACTCTACTCCCCATGCCCGGGCTGGGGCATTCAATCTCAAATGCTGCCCAGATGTGTCCAGGAGGTGCCAGCCCTCACCCCCCAACCTGAGGTCCTTGGACGGAACCAACAGACAGAGAAGAAAGCATGGTCCTGTGTCTCCAAGCATAACAAATTCTGTCAGCAGAATCTGGCACAAGTGACCACACTCAAGGCTCCTCATGGGGTCAGCCAGCTTGGCTTCTCCCTCTGCTACATCTTGATTCTTTACTGTTGCCCAGACAGTAAGCTGTGTGAGAATTCCTGCTCAGGCTCTTTTCTTGAGGCTTTTTTTTTTTTTTTTTTTTTTTTTTTTTTTTTTTTTTGTACTAGGGATTGAACCCAGAGCCTTCACACTGAATTACATCCCTGGTCTCTTTTATGTTTCATTTTGAGACAGGGTCTTGCTACACCATTAAATTGCCCAGACTGTATTCAAACTTGAGATCCTCCTGCCTCAGCCTCGGAGAGTGCTGGAACTACATGACGGCACCACTGGGCTCAGTTGGGGGCCCATGCAGAGAAAGAGATCAGGGAAGAAGCAGGCTGGTGTCAAGTCCAAACTGCATACTTCTCATTTGGACCAGGGCACAGCCCGCTCACCTGTCACCGAGAGAAAGGGTGGGCCAGGACCCAGCCTTCAACCACTCCCTGTTGTGGTTCTGACCACAGCTGGTCTGTGTACCTACAACTCCCCATACCCTTGGCCTCTCCAAGGAAAACAGCTGAAACTCTCCAAAGCCTGCAAACGTTTTCCTTAAAAGCTGTAAATCCAAAAATCAATTGGTCTCCATGTCACTAGATTATCCTGATGGCCCCCAGGAACATTAAGGTTCATAGATTCACAAAATATCCGTGTGGCAAGGGTCTTGGGAGACAGTGGAACTCCCCTTTACAGCTTAGTTTTAATTATACTTCTGCACCTGTGCCCTGCCCCTCTCGTTATGACCGGGCCCATTATGTTTGGTTTTATTCCCTTATAAACCGTTTACACAGCTGGACGGTCAGAAAAGCAGGAATGCTAATTCCCCACCCAGGCCCTCTTTTCAGATCAGTATACCCAGGATCAATGAACCTGAGTAGGAGAGGAACAGTGACTCCAGCCCCCAGCAGGCATGCCTCTTAAATTGGAAAGGCAGGAGGAGTAACCGTTTGCCCTCGTATGAGCCCCATCCCAGCCTTGTACCCCAACACTGATAGAAATGCGTTTCTTGGTAAGAAAAAGCAGGGTGAGATCAGGCCAATTTTGGATTATTCTGCTGTTAATCATGCTGGTGTGACCGGGCCTGGTGGTCCAGGCCTGTAATTCCAGCATTCTGGGAGACTGAGGCAGGACGGTTACAAATTCAACTTAGCAAGACCTCCCCTGCCCCACAAAAAATACCGCTAGGGATGTAGGTCAGTGGAGAAGCCTTGGGCTCCATCCTCAGTACCACACACACACACACACACACACACACACACACACACACACGCACACGCACACAGACACACACGCACGCGTGCATGCACATTCAAAAGTTACTCCGCCCCTCCTCCAGGTTCCAGGCAGGGCAGGTCTTCTCGCAGTCCAAGGTAACTGCATTGAATCGGGGACAGGGGTATTTCATGGTAGTTGCACCTTCTGGTGACCTTGGCAGTGTCTCGTGCCCACCACTATTAGGATGTTCTTGCATCTTCTTGGCTACATGAACCATTGTTTACCAAAAGTCCCATGAATGCTCTGGCTCTCAAGTTGAGAGGGACGTCACTGGCTCTTCGGGGACCCTCTCTTTTATCCATTCCACAATCTTCTGGTCATTAATGAAATGTTTACCTTTGCTTCTGTTTTCCTCACACAGGACTCCCAATTCACCAAATCCCAGGTACCAGATCACCTGACGAAAACCCATGGTTTGTGCACTCTGACAAATGTATCTATGCTTTATTGTGTTCTTTATTCTTCAACAGTGTGCTAATTATCTTATAAATGTGATTTCATTTTATCCTCACCATATGCCAGTAACTGACTTTTTGCCTTTTTGAAGATGAGAAAACTGAGCTTCAGAGTGGCTGGGTGGCTTGGCCAGTGCACAGGAGCTGGCAGAGCCAGGATCAGCCCTCAGCTCCATGGGACACCAAAGACTGTGGGCAGGGCCGGCCAACTTCCCACTCTGTGGGCTTCCATAGAGAGGCTTGCCCCCATCCCAGGGGAAGGCGAAGCTCTGTCCAGACTGTTGGGGTGCAGAGGAGGAAAGGGCCTGGGGCTTCCTGCTACTCTGTCAGTGCGTCTTCCCTACCACCTACTCAAGGGGAGCTTCTGGATCCACCTTCTTCACAGCTCCTGGTCAGAATGCCTGCTGCTGCCAGGGCTTTGATCCGGCAGGATTCTCCATTCCAGCTTCTCCAGAGAGATCAGTGGCCCCTCTCCCATGCTGCTCTGCCCCCAGGAGCACAGCCCCTGCATCCTCCTGGCCTGCCCGATGCCCAGCTACCTTGACGTTTCTGGCCTCCCTGAGCCACTCACTGCCGCGGGCCCTGGAGTCACTGGTCCCTTCTGCTTCTCCGCGTCTGCCTGTGCAAAGAAAGCCACTGCTCACAAGCTGTGCCAACGGCGGGGGTGGCAGAGAGCAGCGAGGCAGATAATCTGAGTGGTGAGGAAGAGAGGAATCATTTCTGTGTGGCTGTGGAGGGTATTTTTGGACTTCTAGTTGAATGTGGGTGTGTGTGATGTGCTGGGATTTCACAACACTTCAAATCATATACAGCAGGCTCTGGTGCTGGTTTCAGGGTTTTGAAAATGGCCTACCCTGGTCCCATTTCCTGGTAGGCTGAGTGACCCCATGTTTGGGCAGACACTTAGGACTATCCATGATCAAACTGCTCCATGCCAGGGGCTCAGACCCACACGTGCCCCTGACCTAGAGCTCTGGCTGCAGGCGCCAGTGCCCATGAGGGCTGGAAGCCATAGTGAGGCCAGCTGCCGAGACACAGAGGGAAGTCGTAGGGCAAAGACTGTGAGACCTTCCAGAACACCCGCGCTCCTCAGGGCAGCTGCTCCTCAGTGCCAGCTGGTGACAGCAGCCAAACAAAACACATCTGTGGGGATCTGGCCCCCTGACAACGGCTGTGCCACCTCCCGTCTAGTGGTTCTCACACTCAGGGCACATCATGCCTGGGGGCTTATTACAACAGAGGCTGGGCCCCTTCCTCACTTCAGCAGGTCTGGGGTGGTGCCAGGATCAGCTCTTACAGGAAGGGCTGGTGGACCAAGAGTCAGGTGATTCCGTGAAGGAAGAGTCCTTAGCCTCCTTCCAAAGAGAGGGACTGGCTGAGATCTGGCCTTGGGCCCTAACCCATGGCCTTAATTCCCATGATGGGATTCACAGGATGGGTGGGCACGGGGTAGCAGAGAGCCCTAGACGTGCCCTTCATGGGAAAGTCCCTCCAGAACGCAGCATCTTACACCCTGGGATCCACCAGAGCAAGATGGAGGAACTTTCTGGATAATGACTGCAAACTCAGAAGGGCAGGAGCCGTCTGTTGGCTCAGCGCCACACTCCTAGCTGCTAGGGCAGCACATGACATGTAGCAGACACTGACCTGGCTGTCAAATGAAGAATGATAGGGGGCTGGACCAAAAAGTAAAGAATCTTTGCTTTTGGCTGAAGAGACTTTGCCTCACGTGCCCACTGACGGCTGATGGTGTAGATACTCATACAGCAGGCAGCCTTGAGAAGAAGGATGTGACAGGTGATAATTCTGTTTGAGGTAATTGATCACAAGTGTTTTCCAAAGCCATCGGGGGCGGAGAAGCAAAGATATGAATTAGGTCTGTTGAGACCTGGCAAGAATAATATGTTATTCACCTCTGGATCCCTAGCCCCGTGCCTGTTGAGTGAACGCATGTGCCCAATGGAGAAGGCATCATGTGTTGCTGCATGGGTCATGACAACCCTCTGCACAGGAAGCCTTTTCCAAGGCTTTTCAGAAAGGTGGGAGTAGGGCATGAGGAGAAGGCACAGGCTTGCACAGACAGCTCTGGGACCATCCCTGAAGCTAGCCATTCTGAGCTGGCCAACAGACATCACCCCAGAGGGAGTCGTACGAGGCACCGTGCCTTTAGTCCCACTGCCTTCTCTTTAAAAGAAGCTTAATGCCAGGTGTGGTAGTGCACATCTATAATCCCAGGTACCTGGGAGGCTGAGGCGGGGAGATAGCAAGTTCAAGACCGAGCACCTTACCAAAACCCTGTCTTGAAAGGAA
>PVKB01008329.1:0-18023 GCA_004027205.1 Ctenodactylus gundi | reverse complement strand
CCATGCAGTGGTCCCCAAGCTTCTTGACGAGAAAGACGCGTTTGGGTGAAGACCATTCTCCCGAGGGCAGGGGAGAGCAAAGCTCAGCCTTCTCTCAGATCAGCCGTGGCATTAGACGCTCATGGGAGCGCCCTGAGAGGAAGCGCAGCTTAGCTTGTATAGCCTACAGGGCCAGTCCTCCCATGGCCGTGGTCTGTCAGTGTTCCACGACCTGGGAGTTGGTGACTCCTGAAAGTCATTTTACTGCTGTATGCTTTGTCAGGTCAGAGGTGAGAGGCTGAAGCCATGAGCACACACAGAAGCATTATGGGTAGAGTGGGCTGAGGGCTGTGGCCAGGAAGAGCCTGGCTAGGTACTGGGGATTTTGCATGGAGGAGCTGGGCCTCCTCCATAGCCCAACTCCAGCAGACCCTGCTCCTTCCGATTCTTGATGCCGTGGACCGAGGTGCCTCTGTGAGAAGGGAAACTGATGCCAGAAACTGGAGCAAGTCATCAGCCTGGCGTGCAGCAGCCGCTGAGCCGCCTGGATCCAATGTGTGGAAGCGGCTGGTGGGTGTTGAGCCATTGGCCCTGCAGGGCAGTGGCTGGCTCCACCCTCCTCCTTCAGCTACCCATCGCTGGTGCTCTCTGCCAGACTCCGTAGTAGGCCAGCACCCAGCAGGCCACTGTCATTACCCTGAACATCAACTCCACTGGAAATGAAAAATAGCTGAAGATACATATGCACAGCCAGGCAAAGTTGTGCGCACCTGTAATCCAAACGTTCTGGATGGATGGAGCAGGAGGATCCCACGTTCGAACCCAGGCGGTGTACATTAACAACATAGAGAGATGTTTTCTCAAAGTAAAGAATAAAAACAGGGAGGGAGTTTTATCAGACTGAGAAGTTGCTGGTTTCAATCCACAGTGCTTCAAAAGAAAAAAAAAGGATATGTATATCCTCCTCTTCATCTCTTATTCAACAGTGTGCCAGTGAAGTCAGTTACAATGTGGGGAAATACATTCTTCCACTCTTTCTCTCAGCCCATGTTTGCCAAGTGCCTCACACTACTGTCAGGTAAGGCAAACACCCGCGCTGGCATCATTAAGCTTATACTTTGTGGGGATCAGAGTTAAAAATGTACACAAAGTGCTATCGTACCCTAGATTCAGATGCAGTGAGGACAAAGAGACAAAGGAAGTGAGTGTCCTAACCCTAACCCCGTTATTAACAAATGGGATCTTGTCAAACTAAAAACTTTCTGCACAGCAAAGGAAACTGTCAACATTGTAAAACGAGATCCAATAGAGTGGGAAAAAATATTTACCACCAACATCTCAGATAAGAAGCTTATAACTAGAATATACAAGGAGCTGAAGAAAAGTCAGCCGACCAAAATAAAGGGTCCTATTGAAAAGTGGGCAAATGAAATGAAGAGACAGTTCACTCATGAAGAAATACAAAAGGCCAATAGATACATGAAAAGATGTTCAACATCTCTAGCCATAGGAGAAATGCAAATCAAAACAACGCTAAGATACCATGTCACCCATAGAGAATGGCCTACATCAACAAGTCAAATAGCAATCAGTGCTGCCATGGCTACGGGGAGAAAGGGACCCTCCTGCACTGCTGGTGGGAATGTAAATTCGTACAACCATTTGGGAAAACAGTATGGAGATCTCTCAGAAGACTAGAAATAAATGTCCCCTTCGATCCAGTGACACCCCTCCTGGGAATATATCCAAAAGAGGCCAAAACAACACATAGCAGAGATATATGTATACCCATGTTTATAGCAGCCCAACTAACAATAGCTAGAGCATGGAAGTCACCAAAATACCCATCAACAGACCAGTGGATATACAAATTGTGGTGTTTATACACAATGGAATACTATGCATCTATAAAGTCCAACAGCGTGGAGGCTTTTACGGGCAAATGGAAGAAACTTGAGAACATCATGCTTAGTGAAGTGAGTCAGAAGCAGAAGGTGAAACATCGAATGGTCTCTCTGATATGAGAGTCCCAGAGCACAACTTCTTTGAACTTAAAATAAAAACAAAGTGAAAGAGGGGGGTTGGGTAGGGCAGGAGGAAGGGAGGGATGGGTCGGGGAGGGACAAAAGGAGAGCGGGAAATCCCTTGTCACCTTGACAAGATATGTAGGTGCACAAAATGCTCAACCTCATTGTAAACCTTGAATTTTGCACTTATACATATCAATAAAATGTGGGAAAATTTTTTCTTACATTTCCCCCATTTTTCCCCACTATTTTTATTACTACACATATGTAATACACAATGTTTGCAATGGACTTGAGTGCTTTGTGCATATGTGTGTGTGTGTGTTTGTGTGTGTGTGTGTATATATATATATATATATATATATATATATATATCACATCAACTGTACAATCCCTTCCCCTATTTGGCCCTCCCACCCCCTCCCCATCCCCCTAACTCCCACTGTCACACCATGTGGTTCTATAGAATACCTGCATTCTGGGTTTCCCAAATCAGAGACACCACACAACACTTAACATATTTAACCTTCTGTGTCTGACTCACTTCACCATTCAAATCACCACTCTTAAGCTCAGCTTCCCGCCCCTAGAATGGGTGCAGTGGTCAAATCTTGATGCCTCTTCTTTGGGTCCCCAGAGCCTTTTATTGGGATACTTGCCAAAAGTTCTTTTTTTCTTCTGTATTTTGTTATATCTTTTTTTTTTTTTTTTGCTTCTGCTGTTATGCTTTTAATGGAGGGAGTTATAAAATGTGTCAATGCAAAAGAATGCTTAACATCTTCATTAGCATACTGATTAATGTAAATTCCATTTTGATCAGGTAAAATACAATGTGTTAGACCTCAGAGAAGCCACAAAGTTTCCTGCAACCTTAATATGTTTTATATTTTCACTTATTATCTTTATTGTAATTCTCAGTGGCGTCTGGGGAGGATTACAAGGTGAGGCCCTTTTTTCACCTCTGGTTCAGAGGACTCCAGTGGTGCTGCGTGGCACCGTCATTTGGAGACTGACACTTCCCCAGAAGGATTTCCACTAACACAGTCAGTCAAGAGGCTTAGGAGTTGGAAAACCTGAAAGGGAGCTAAGATTTCATTTCAGAGGATGTTAAAACATGAGGGAATCCCACTTCTCTCCTACAGAGAAACTGAAAAGCACGGACATGACTAAGGGAATCGAGAAACCAACAGGTTTCATACAGCCCCAGCCCCCTGCCTGTCACTAAGATACAACTGTGGTACTCTGGGAGGTACAGGAAGGCTGTGCTCGCACCACAAGACACTGATTTCATTCCCAGCCAGAAGCACCAGGTGTCAAGCTCAGCTTCCGAAGGTATAGGATGCACCGGAAACCCCTAGCATGGTGAGTGGTTCAGGTACAGCACCGTCCCCACCTGGCGGCTCTGCCTTGTCGGCAGTGAGCTGCAGAGCCTGCGTGCCTGCAGGACATGGGAAGGAGGGTGGAAGGGACTAGCCGTGAGCACCGTCTCCAAATGGTACAGACCCTTCAAGGGCTCGCTGGACACCTGCATGTCCAGAGAAGGGAACAAAGGCAAAAATTTGGAATTGCCAAATTTCAGACTAGGAAAAAAAACAACAATGAAGAGGTGACATGTAGTTTAAAATGACATGTAGTTTGGTAATTAATGTCAAAAGTTGCCAAGATTACTATACACATTTTGGTAAGAAAAACAGCACTATATTGGCAAGGTTACTGTTTGTGACATAGCAACAGAATAGAACTGTCATCATTTTGGAGCACTGACAGAAAAAACCCACAGCAAGAGAAGCTAAGAGAGAAGCAAAGGCTAGGGAAGTTTACTAGCTTTATCATATATCAACACACTTGGATTACAGGAATATTTCACTTTTACACCTACTGTGTGTATGTACTTCTATTAACAACCCAAACTAAGGAGCCATGGAAGCTGGTGGAAAGACCCAGCCACCAAGATGCTGCTTTTTGTGACAATGCATTAAGTGAATACTTCCGTAAGAAGGACCTGAGTTGCCTCAGCAACAACAGACAGCCTCTTTCTTGAACAAAGTGGCTCCTAATTGGGTGACTTCTCTTGGGTAGTTGAAAATAGGCAGGAAAGGAACTAAAGTGGCTGGTCAGACCCAGAACGCAATGATCAGGCGGTCCACAGTCACAGCTCACGGGTGGACGGTAACCCACCGCAGTTGCTCCACACCAGCAGTCCACTGCTTCACACCGGCAGAGGGGCCCAATATAGCCACTTGTCCTTGTCAACTTTAAGCTGCATACAGGCAAAGAGATCACAGATGGCTGGGAGGCCATACCAGTCTGGGGGAAAGTTGCGCTCCTCCTGAAGGGGTGAATTAAGAGACACTTCCTGGGCCTTCTTTCAAAGGATCCACTTGTCTTCAGAGGACCAGCTGAGGGTTCCCACCTTCTGTGCTGGAAAAACCAGTCAGCAGTGTTAAAGGGACACCAGAACGTGGTCGCAGGGCTTTTCAGCTTTTATCTGTCAGCTGTGTCCTCGGCAGGAGGCACTTTCTGGAGATGTCTTTCTTTGCGCTAGGACTGGAGGAGCCACTCTGACCAGGAACTGCTTTTTATGACTTGGAAGGAATTAGCAACTCTGGAGGGACTGACGGTCTTTGGTGCCTTTGCTTGTTCTGCTTGCTCTGTGCTGGAAGGACAGTGCCACCCGTGCAGGGACTCTCTGTGTTTCTCAGGCTCAGGTCTGGCTTCCACAGGAACCCCATTCTTATCCTTTCCTTCCTTCTTCAGAAGCCATTTATAGAGAGCTTCCTTCTCGCAATTCTCATCACACACTGCGCAAAGTTGGCGCAGGCCTTGTTAGCTCTGCACACTTCCTCTATGATGTACGGGTCCTGATGCTTCTGGACCAGCCAATCCTCAGTGACCGTGCTGGGGATGGACACTGGTCTCTTGGCCTCCAAGTGGTTGTTTAGGCACCTCAGATTGCTCAGGTTTCCGATTTCCACGCCTCTGGGCTGGTTGCCCTGGCAGGTACAGGAGCTGGGCTTGACAAGCCAGTCGCTCACACTATAGGGTTCATGGAACACTGGGAACAGGAGTTGACACTTCTTGTGGGTCTCCTGGCTGCCATTTTCAGGCTCCTCCAGCTTGCAGGCTCCTGAGGAGTCACCAGCCAGTCAGACAGGCCCAGGCCATCTTGATCAGGAAGTTGTAGTCCCCAGCCTTCTTGACTACAGTGGAGAGTGACTGTTACACTTTGAGGAACTTGGTTTCCCAGGAAGTTCTTGCTGCTGATTCTTGAGGAACAAGTTTTCTAAGCCCTTTAGGTTACCCCAGACATTACTCAAGTAACTGCAGTCTCTGGCAGAGGTCTGACTGTCCTCCAAGGCCTGGCTCTGGATGAGTCAATCCTGTGGGCTGGTGCTGGAGATGTAAGGAGCATGGTGACCACTGGCAGGCTTGCTTCCAAGAAGCCACTTGGTAAAGGCACAGCTGTGCTGCTGGATGCTAATTTCTGCTCTGGCACAGGGATGTAGCTTTGTTTCTCTGGAAAGGGCCCAACTTCTGCTGAGCTAGCATGAATCATCAAGTGCTCAGGAATTTGAACAGTCTCGAGGGACCCAAACATGGAGATGGTCTGGCGCAGAGCAGTTGTGTCGGCTTCAAAAAGCAGGATAGTTGAATCTTTAGGCTTAAGAGTAGAACTGTCCAGTCTCTCTAGGCACACAGACACTTGACTGGCTAGATCTTTGTTTTGGGTGTGCTCCAGACGATGAATAAGACAACTGAACTGGCCCAATAACCAGTATAGCTTCTGAGTCTGCTGCTGAAGAGTCTCTTCTTTAAGCTCATGCATGAGGTCCAGCTGCTCATGCAGCCACACCCCTCGCTCAAGCACCGCAGGTGACGGCTTATGCAACTGTGAATCTGACCTTTCACCTCTCACAGCTTCTATTTAATCTGCTGTTCAGCTCATAGAACTCCACTGGCAGCCACCGCCAAGTCCCTCCCTGCGTCACTGAACCTCAGAAGGGGCTCTCTGTTGCTGGAGCAGTCTCTCTGGTCCTGGGGGGTATTCATTCTGCTCAGTGTTCCTGTCGGCGACTTCCAGAGTACACTCTGCCTTCCGGGGCCCAACAGAGACTGTTTCAAAAACTAGAAAATGGGAGGTAGGACAAGGCGGGCTTTTCTGGCCCAAAAATTAGACACGGGCAGCAGATCGCAGCCAGCAGCTCCACTCCCATGAAGTACAAGGGACGGAACCCAGGAGCCATCGACTCTATATTTTGCTATATCTTTGTTGAGATTCTTTAACCTGGCCTCACCCACCAGTCCCCCTAAGAAAAGAACTGCAACCATGTAATTCATAAGGCTAGTAAATATGAGGAAGAAAAAGAAAAGTTAAATTTCAAATGCCTTGGCTGAGTACTGAAAGGTACATGTTTGTACATTCAAAAGGTTATCATTACATCAATCAGTTTTCTTAGGATAAACTTAGATCAAACACCAAATAAGTGAATTGCTACAGTAAATGAACTTAAGACTATATCAAATTGCTACATTAAATGAACTTAAGTCTATATCACATAAGTATACTTAAAGTAACAGATATGTTGGCATACTTAGTTATTTCAGAATTTTTTAACTTTCATAACCTATTTACTCACATTTCACTAATGACTAACATTTTGCCTGATTTGGTTTATAATTTTTGTCTACTTACCCATCCATATATTCATGCATACATACTTTTTGAAGATTTTTTTTATCAATTCCCCATGTTACATGTAATTATTCTGTTTTGCAAACTACTATACTATTAATAATATTAATGATGTGGGAAGATTTCACAGATTGTATAAAACAGCTGATACTCTTTTAGAAGTATATCAATTAAATACCAGTCTATTTTTTATTACACTTTCTCTTCAGGTGTTTCCTTTCCTCCATGATTTTTTGGTGCTGCTTATCTTTGTGCCTCTCTCAAAGAGGATACACTTACACTCACCATCAGATAAGTAAATTGCTACATTAAACAAGCTTAAGACTATCTCAATTTGCTTCATTAAATGGACTTAAATCTGCATCACATAAGTATACTACAGTTAAAGCTATAGAGAAATATGCTTAGTTATTTCAAATTTTCTTTTTAAACTTTCATAAACTGTTTACTCACATTTCACTAATTATTAACATTTTGCCAGATTTGGTTTGTCCTTTTACTTATCTATTCATCCATAACTTCATGCATAAATATTTTAAAGATTATATACCAATTGCCCATGTTGAATATAATTATTATGTTTTGTAAACTCATATACTATTGAAAATAATGATTTTGGGGGAAGATTCACATATTTTATGAGACAGTTGGTACTGTTTTAGAAGAATACCAATCAAATGAGTCAAATACCAATCTATTTTTTTTTGTTGCTTTCTCTTTAGGTGTTTCCTTTCCTCCAGGTTTTTTCAGTGCTGCTTGTCTTTCTGCTTCTCTCAAAGATTCCTTCAAGTAATTTCCACAATGCTGGGCTAGTTATTACAAATTTCTTAAGGGATTTTTGGTCTTGAAAATTTTTTTCTTCTTCGATTTTCAGGGATAATTTTGCTGGATATAACAACTTGGGTTGATACTTGCTGTCTTTTAAAGCTTGCTCCAAGGCTCCCCTTGCCTTTAAAGTTTGCCTTGAGAAACCTGCAGTAATTCAAATGGTTTGCCTTAGTAGAAAAATGTCTGCTTTTCTCTTGCTGCTTTTAATACTTTTTTATGTTGCATTTCTGAGGTTTTCATTATGATACATTGTGAGAGTCTCCTTGCTGGTTGAGGTTATTTGGTGTTCTATAAGCTTCTTGTACCTGGAAGTTAATTTCTTTTCCAAGATGAGGGAAATTTTCTTGCACTATTGCCATGAATGCATTCTTTACACCTTTGGTGCTGCCTTCTGCTCTTTATCTCACACCCATAATTCTGAGGTTGGTTCTCTTTGAATCATCCATCACCTGGTGTATCCAGCTACTTTGCTCACATCTAACTTTTAAGTCATGCCTAATTTTATCATTTGTTTCCTCAGCCTTGTCTTTATAATATCTGAGTAGTCTTTCCCTGTTGTTACATATAATTTTTATGTCCCAAATTTTATCTAAATTTCTTTTTAGATTTTCCACTTCTCTATTAAAATATTCCTTCATATCTTGCATTTCTTAATTTACCTCAGCCAACTTTTTATTTGTGGCTTCAACATGCTCAGTGAGCTTTGTCTCCACTAGGACCATTATTTGCTTAGTGAGATCCTCTTTAAGCCTGCTGATCAATACTTGCATTTCTTTGAGAATATCTTCTGTGATCTGGTTGTTTGACTCATTTATTTGCTTTTAGACATCCTTCCCTGTGTGTTCCACTATTTCAGGGCCCATGACATTAGTTTCTGGGGTCTCAGTCATCTCTGTGGGTGCCCTATTGTCCCATCTTCTTACCATGTGTCTGATGTTGGAGGACTTGACTTTAGAGGCTTAGCTGAGAGGTTTCTTTGAATGGCTATGATGGTGTGTGATGGGGAGCCACAATTCTCCTTAGTTCTGTGCTAGGAGTAGGCAGTGAGGGTAGACCTGAGAGTCTGATAGCCTTTGAGGTTTCTTGTTTACCTCAGCTCCCTCAGCAAAGCTTTCCTGCCTTTCCTGGCTTCCCTCCCCACGCCAGGGCAGGGGTCTCCACCCTCGGAGGTGTGCCCACTACCCTGAGCTGTTCTGAGTTTGGATGTTCTGCAGCATCTTTGGTATAGTAACAGAGGCGAAGCAGGACAGGTTGGCCATGAAGAAATACATGGGAGTGTGCAGCGTGGGGGACGAGCAGATGGCCATGATGATGAGCAGGTACATGGGCAGAAACAGCCTGATGTGGTGGGGCTGGTGCTCAGGCACCTCTGACAGCCCCAGGAGGAGGAATTCTGAGATGACAGCTACATGGCCTCTCACCATGGCTTCCGGTTTCTACAAATATGCACTGGAAGTACATCTGTCAGTCAGGCCAGAGGCAATCATTTTTTAACAAAAACATAAATCTCATAAAATGTAACATTTTTATTGGAATAAACTGGCAAACCCAAATAGAAAAATTTCACCCTGTGTTGACCCTGTTTATTGTTGAATGCTATGCTATGCTACATATGCTGCAGGTGTGAAACTGTTCCACTTAATTCAAGTTTCTAAGAGAGCATATTTTGGGGTGCATGGTGCAAGTATATCACTAACAATTCTCTCTGTGGTGTCAATGCACTTGAAATATTGTGGAAAATATTCAGCAAAAAGAAAGAAAACTATATGGGCAAATGGGACCCAGGTCAAACACTGAGCTGGTAAATGGAAAAAATGAAATTAAGATCTGGAAACTACCTTCTTGCAACCCAGTGATTGAGAAGCATCAGCTTAAGAAAGGAGAAGCTTCTCCCGAGAGTGAGGAAGCATTCTGGGAAATAATTTGCAAGAAAAAGGAAATACAAATGACACAAAAATCAATAGAAGTATTCAGTGCAGACTGCAGAACAATCCCTAGCTCCAACCTCAGTTTCCTGGCTGGGGGTTAGTGACCAGGAAGCTGCAAGCCAAAGATAAGAGGTAAATTCAGACAACTGCAGATGTTGCAAGATGGCCAGCGATCGCATCAGGAGGGTAAACCGTGAGCCTTACCAGCTTTTCCCCAGCTGTGAGATTCAGTTAGAAAGTGACCTCTGCTGCACGATGGCTCATCAGTGGGCTATGCAAATACTCAGAGGTTCATAACCAGTAGCCACCTCGAGAAGACTCCTATTAGTTGGGAATGATACCCCCTCAGGCTTGGCAGGCTTGGGGTGATCACACCAGCAACACTGGGCAGCAGAGAGAGCAGGTTATGATGGAGAGAGGGGCAGAAAGTGCTGGTGGCTCAGCCCTAGGTAAGTAGAAACAAAAGCAATGTTTTTGGGGACAGCGTTCACCTGAGAGGGATGGTTACAGAGTATTCTGTCCTTTAGCCACTTTCCCAGCGCAGAATTTAGTGACTCAAGAGCTTCTCCCACCCTCTGAGGTTGCTCAGAGATTTACAGCCACACTACAGGTAAGCTGTTGTCTATACCTCAGAGGTCTACCCCCATGTGGGCTGAGGATAAACATGACTGAGATGGCCCACAGCCACCAAGGCACAGGTGCTGAAAAGCATGCATGGAGAGCTAGACATAGATGCTGCTACTGCTCATGCAGAACAGGGGCTCAGGGAAGTCTGAGTGCTTGCCCTGAGTGGTTCAGGGTCCACCAAGCCCCAGTCAGTGAAAAAGGATGGTGTTCAGTACTCAAAATATTACCTAAATACTGAGTGCCAAGACATGGAAGGTGGAAGGATTGTGCACATGACCTGCATGCCTCAGACTCTACAGAGTTTGTATTAATAGTACAGATCATATTTCAAATGTTAAGAGGAGAAGAGTTGCAGCATTTAATTTGCTATTCTGATATGTCAATTACAGATTTGTCTTATACTATTTCATTACTGCTCATCCCTAACACTGAAGATAATATTTAAAGGAGTCTTAAAAAAAAGAACAGCACAATATCAACCTCAAACCAGAGGAAATTATACATCTCCTGGGAGAATAAACATAAAAATCAGGAGTGAATCAAACATTGCAACAACAACAAAGTAACAGGAATTCATACAATAACAATTTAAATGATTTAAAATATCTAATTAAAAGACAAAGGCCAGCAAATTAGATGAAAAACAACGATATGTTGCCTGGCAGAGACAGACATCACACAAAAGACATGCACAGTTTGAAAATGAAAGGTTCAAAAATAATAGTCCATGCAGCTGCAACCCAAAATCAGGCCAGAGCAGCTGTACCTAACTTACACCAAAGACGTGAGATTCAAACTGAAAATTAGTGAGAAAAACGCAGCTACATAGTAGTAAAAGGAAAAATCCACCAAGGTATAGACATTGTAAATGTACTTGTACCTAACATTGGCACGATTAGTTTCATAAAAGAAACATTTTTTAACATAGAAGACTAGGCAGATCCCAATGCAATCATAATGGGCAACTTCAATGCTCCATTCTCACAAATAGACCAACCCAACCAAAAAATTTAACAAAACCCATTTACACTACACTATAGATCAGATGGACCTACTAGGTGTCTTCACTCTGTTCCGTTCCACAACAGCAGAATACTTTATCACTACTCCATGGAACTGTCTCCAAAAAGACCACATTTTAGCAATATTTAATACATACAAAAATTAACTTCATGTATACTGTTAGATCACAATGGAATGAAAGTGGAAATCAATATCCAAAAATTACACTAAAACTGCAGAAATACGTGAAAATTAAATAATATATTTTTTCAGAGTTCTAAGAAAGATGGTGACTGAGAAACCAAGCTGCACAATGTCTCCTTGTGGACTTACTTAAAAAGTTGAGACTAGAATTAGAAACTGACTCTTCAACTCAGCTAGGAGAAGAAGGAGTGCCCCAACAATTGAAAAGAGGCCACAGCCAACATAATCCTAAATGGAGAAAGACCGAAAGCATTCACAGTAAACTCAGGAACAAGACAAAGATGGCCGTTGTCATCTCCACTACGCAAAATCATGCTTGAATTTCTGTCAAGAAACAATAGTCAAGAGAAAGGAATAGAAGGAGCACCAGTCAGAAAGGAAAACGTGAAGTCATCCATAGTTATCCATATGGCCAGGTGACGCAATACTCTACATAGAAGACCTAAAGAATTCTACCCAAAGACTCTTAGAACTAATAAATTCAGCAAAGTAGCAGGCTACAAAATCAATACTCACAAGTCAGTAGCATTTCTGAAAACCAATAACAAATCCAAAGAGAAAGAAGTCAAGAGAACAACTGCTTTTGCAACAGCAAAAACGAACAAGGAAACAAAAACACCTTAGGAATAAACCTTAGCAAAGAAGTGAAAGTGAAAGACTTCCACAAAGAAAATGAGAAAATCCTTAAGAGAGACATTGAAGAGGACTTTTAAAAATGCAAAGGCATCCCATGTTCCTGGATGGGAAGAACTTATATTGACAAAATATCCATACTTCCAAAGCTACTATACAGATTCAATTCAATACCAATCAAAATATCAGCTACATTCATCACAGAACTAGAAAAAACAACCTTAAAATTTATATGGAACCAGAAAAGACCCAGAATTTCTAAAACAATTCTAAGTAATAAGGGCAAAAAAGGGTGAATCACAATCCCAGACTGCATGGTCCTTTTATAAGAACAGGCAGGAGAATCAGTGGAACAGAATTGAGGACACTGAAAGAAACCCAAATGCCCTCAGTCACCTGATTTTGGACAAAGGGGACAAAACAATCCACTGGAAAATCAAACAGCATCTTTAACAGATGGTGCTGGGAAAACTGGATCTCCACATGTAGGAGAATGACATGAAGCCCATCTCTGTCACCAGACACTAAAATCAGATCAAAACAAGTCAAAGAGCTGGACATCAAAACAGAAACACAAACTCTACCAGAAGAAAACATAGATGAAATCCTAGAAGATATAGAGACAAGAAACTAGTTTTTGAACAGATCATCGGCTGGTCAAGAATTCTCAACAAGAACTAACAAACAGGACTGCATTAAACCAGAAAGCTTTTGCACAGCAAAAGAAACAGTTACAAGGTGAAGAGACAGCCCAGAGAGTGGGAGAATATCTTCACCAGTAATATTTCAGATAAAGGATTATGATCTAGAATATTAAAAGAATTCATAAAAATAAAATCTGCTAAAATAAACGATCTCATCAAGACGTGGGCAGCAGAAGTGAAAAGCTTCTCAAAAGAGGAAGTGCAAATGGCCAACAAACACACGAAAAGGTATCATCCATCACTAGCCATCAGAGAAATGCAAATGAAAAAAACGCTGAGGTTTCACCTCACCCCAGAGAGAATGGCCAACCTCAAGAACTTAAAAAACAACAATTGTTGGTGAGGATGCGGGAAAAAAAGCAACTCTTTTCCACTGCTGGTGGGAATGCAATCTGGCTCATTCATTATGGACAGCAGTCTGGAGAATCGTAAGAAACCTCAGAATAGAAATCCCATTTGACCCAGCTTCTGCCTTACTGGGAATATTCTCAAAGGAAATAAAGTCAACATACCAAAAAGACACATGCTTAACCACGTTTCTAACAGCACAATTCATAATAGCCAAATCCTGGAAACAACCTACTTGCCCATTAATAAAGGCATAGTTAAAGAAGATGTGGTACCTATACACAATGGAATACTACACTGCCATAATTCAAGGCCGATGTGAAACATATTTGAATGAAAATGGAGCCACCTTGAGTAAATAATGAGTAGCAAGGGCACTTTAATGAAGGAGGAAAGTCTCAGAAGCAGCAGTGGTACAATCAGAAGGGGTCTGGCATATATTCCAAGGCCCTCACATTGGGTCGGAAGACATGAGATTCTTAACTAAGATGACCTTGTGATTAGAATTGGTCCCTCCATCCCAGGGGGATTCTGTCACCACCCTCAAAGTCCCTAATGCTGGGCCACCCAACCCATGTCTATCATCTTGTGTCATCCAGACTTGGCACATTGGATCTTGAGCTTGGTTACACTAGTTGGTCAGAGCTCAGCCAACACAGTATGCCATGATGCAGTTAGACTTGAGACTCAGAATATCAGAGTGCCAGGTCTCCATGGCTACACAGAATGTCACCTCTCCGGTACCCCTTTCTGGGTACCCATGGAGTCATGGCCAGTTTTTCCCTGGCTTCTCCACTCCTCTACATTCCTCTCCACTCATACTGCTGTCCCCTAGTCTTGTCACCAACATGAAAACCTGAGGAATATGGTGTAGGCATATCTGCCTGGCTAGCTTCCTCTTCTAGAATTATCTGGAGAGCACAAATCCACTGGCTGCACAACGCCACCTCTGCTCCCAGATTTGTCCCTGAGCACCAACTACACATGCTGCAGAGTGACAAAAGTCAGGTAAGTAACAGGAGTGTCTCTCCTCAGTGCCAATCCAACTTTACTCCACTGCTAATGAAGTGTTTTGGCTCAGTCCCCAGTCTCTGAAGAAGGAAGGCATGTGGCATGTGACATTCCCAGTGAGGGCTTTAGCCCCTGCCCAAGAGTCTGCCTTTCCCTCCTTCCTATGCTCATACCCATGCCCAGAGCTCTTTTCTCACCCTTCTATGAGACTCTCTTCTGCTGTATCTTTAGGATAGGGCTGGAATCTTGCACAATTCCACACCAAATCCCACTAGAGCTCCTCTGCTGCTAGGATTGAGTGAAGTACAGCTTTCCAGGGCACAGACAATTCTCTTCTGTCCTATCTGCACACAAAGTCCACATATTCCAAGGCTCCGCTGTAAGGTGTTGGCAGGCAATAAAGCCCAGCATTCTGCACAGGCCAGGAGTATACGAGCTACACACACACACACACACACACACACACACACACACACACACAGCTCTAGGTGCATGTGCTAAATATCTGTATGTTCACCGTACACATCAACACGCGCGGACACTCACACACTCATGCATTGCCCTCCTTGCCTGCTCCCAGAAGCCTCCAGAATCCTGTCTTTTCCTGCAAGTCAACTCCCACCTAAAAATACTCCTCATCTTGCTTCCTTTGAGTACTCTGGGAAGTGTGCTCAGGCTCCTTGGGACCCCAACTTCTAACTAAGTTGTGGCTGGGACCAAGAATCAAGTACACTTGTATAGCATGAATGGATAGAATGGACAGAGCAGTGGCTCGCTGGAGTGCTCTGTCTGGCCTGTGCCTGGCTCGGATGGCAGCTTTGGTTCCCAGGCTACATCTTATTCAGCAACATCTGGAACCTGCAGCTCCTCTATGCCTCTCTCCCTCTCTTGCTCATGCATAGTCGGTCAGAGCTCCTCAGAATGCCCCTTTCATCTGGCATCCAATAGACCCTGGCACCCTCTCCATGCCCAGAGACCTCAAGCCTTCAGCACCCCAGGGATAGGTAGGTAGGCCAAAGGATGTGAGGATCGGGAATGCTTTCATCTGTCCAGTAGGTAAAAGGGGGCAGAGCTTTCCCTGATTCTGGGGGAGGTAAACTGCCCAGACCCAAATCTTATAGCTTGGTATGTACACAGTCTCCTACCTGGTTTTAGAGGTAGCTAGCTGTCTTCTGACCATCTCTCACCAAGTAATTGCTTCAAAGGTGCTCTGGAGCCCCTGGGGACTTGATCCCCAAGATCCGAAGACCAGAAGCTGTGGGCTCAAGGCAGAGTGAAGGCAGTTAGACAAGGACAGGAGCAATGCTCGAAGGATAAAAACATAGAAACTTCAGGGACTCCTGGGGCATTAGAAGTGCTATTGATAGAAGTTCTTATTGAGGACAATTACTATAATTGACCCTTGGGAAGGAGAAATGTCTTCATATTTTCCAGTGTACTTTTCCTATCCCAGTGGGTGAGGAGAACTTTAAAATAAAGTACTTAAAGGTGTTGAGAAGTCTCTTGGACTTCCCACAGATGGCAGCAAGGGCAGGCCCACATTCACGATCCAACAAAAGTATATGTCTCTCTTTTCCCCAGTGATTGGAACTGAATAAAGAGAAAAGGAAGCTGGGTGTAGTGCTGCACACCTGTAACCTCAGCACTCAGGAGGCTGAAGCAGGAAGATTGTGAGTTTGAGGTCAGCCTGGGCTACATAGCAAGAGCATGGCCAGTTTAGATTACACAATGAGACTCAGTCTCAACAGAGAGCCACATAAAGAGATAGAGAGGAAGAGAGAGAGAGAGAGAGAGAGAGAGAGAGAGAGAGAGAGAGAGAGAGAACAATAGAACTGAATAAGTTTGCATCCAAGTAGAACACGGTTAGCCATAATCTACTCCCTGTTTGCATATCTCATCTCCAACCACTGGTTCTCAAAGTGAAGTCTATGGGGCAGCTTTTAAGCTGAAGAAATTTATGGGGCAGGGGGCATTAAAAATTGGTTCAAATGCTTGAAGAGCTCGAAGAAGTAGCACTTAACCAATATTCAAAGATTCTTAGTGAGTTTAAAGAGGAATTTACCAAACACAATGGTTGTAATGAATAAAATGTTTTATTAGTTCATGGAAAACCCACAGAAAAAGCTGATCAAGGTAAATGAGACAATACAAAATATGAATGAAATTATGAAACGAAGCAGAAAGTCAGCACGTGAAAAATTCGATTAAAAGCATGGGAAGCTGGCTTGAGTGTTGGGAGGACAGAGTGTTGGACCTTGAAGGTAAAGCTGACACAGTAAGCCAGGCACTCAGTGATGTCCGAAAAAAGGAGATGGCAAGGAAGCTAGATACAACAGCCTCTAGATGACTCAAAGACAACCAATCTCAGAATTTGGATAGTAAAGGTCAAAGTAGAGGACAACACAAAAGGTCTAAGAAATTCACTCACCAAAATCACACCAGGAAATTGTCCAAATCCAGGAGAAGACATTGATATTGAGATAGAAGAGAGATACAGAGTACCAAATAAGCTGGCCAAGAAGACTCTCCCCATAACACCCCATACGCCAAATCCCAGTGTTGTACAGTAAGCCCTGTGACCCTTCTGGAAGGGGCAGGGGTAGTGTAGAGGTGCACACAATTAGCGGGGCTACGTGGAGCCCCCGGGACTGGGAGGCCTACCAGCGCCTCGGCGTGCAGCCACAGGGTGTTAACCACAGGTGAGGCTTGTGGTGCCTCTCCTGCAGCTCATGGCACACACCCTAAACTCTGGCTCCAGTGTGACGGAAGTTCCCTCCGACACATGACGCGGCCCCTTGGGCCTGCGTAGGGACACTGCCTCGTGGGTATTTAAGGGCATTGAGAGCATGGGAAAGAAATGAGAAGGGCAGGTGAGCACGTGCATGTGACAGTGAGCAGGGAAAGAAGTCCCAAGTGGAAAAGCAGCTGTTGAACAGAGAATGGCGAGTCCTGGGTGAGGTACGCACTCTCTGTGAGGCATCATCTAGGCAGGAGGGGGCCTTTTAGTGGTATCACCGCCTTCTGAATAACCCGTGCTCTTGTGAGCAGCCTCTTAACTATGGTCTTGTAAGTATCCCCATGCCCACACCCCTGTAGCCACAGTAAGCACATTGCTGGGCCTGCTGGGTCCTCAAACATGTTTCCCCTGCAGGGAAAAGTCCCCCCTAGTCCTGAGGGGATCTGAACGGGGGCTGAGGGGCGCCAAGATGTTCTTTCCCGCCTCTGTTTGGCCATGCTGGGCTCTGGAGGATCACTTCTGCTTGCTCTCTGTTCTTTCGGGCTACCGTTGGCTATTTTTATTGAAATTTAGTAGCTTTTCATTGTTTAGAGGGTTAGGTGGGCCAGAGAGCTAGCAGCTCCTAGATGGCAATTTGGCTAATGTCCCTGCTCTAGTCTGACTTTGAAGCAGGATCCTGCTAAGTCACTAAGTTGCCCAGGCCTGGCTCGAACTTGTAATCCTTCTGACTCAAACTCGCAATGTACTGGGATTACAGGCCTGCGCCTCCAGGCCTTGCTCATGTACTGGTTATAGCAATGAAAACCTAACTAGCATGGTCAGCATTCCAGCTATTTTTGTATTTTTGTTTGTTTCCTTGGAGCGAGTTGTTTGTTTAGCAGTGCTGGAGACTGAACTCGGGGACTTCTGTTAAGCTACATCTCCAGCCTTCCCTCTCATTTTACTTCTGAAAAAGCGTTGTACTAAGTGGCCGAGGCTGACCTCAAACTTGTCATCCTTCTGCTTGGGCCTGGTGAGTAGCGGCTGTTAGAGGGGTGCACCACCACACTCAGCCTGCGTTCGTTTCTTAAAGAGTTAACCACACATTCGCCAAAGAAGCCTGCCATTCTACACCTATGCACTTACCTAAGAAGAAGGAAAGTTTCAAGAGTTTGGCCTATTTTGTCCTCCAGGAGGTTCAGTGTCTCTCTCTGTTTTAATAACTACGTCTTTGATCCACTCGGATTTGATTTTAGTACATGGTGATAGATGTGGGTCTAGATTCACTCTTCTGTGTGTGCTTAACCAGTTCTCCCAGCACCA
>PVKB01008328.1:0-17972 GCA_004027205.1 Ctenodactylus gundi | reverse complement strand
AAACGAGCTAACAAGGTATGGGTGGTGGGTGAATCAGTTTTCTCTGCTACACTGTTTAATAAGCAGAACTGAAGCAGGCACAGTGGTACACTCCTATAATCCCCCTGGGAGGCTGTGCCAGGAGGATTGTAAATTGAAGCCCAGCCTGAGGAACTTAGCCATTTGGCCAGAACCTGTCTCAAAGTTAAAAACTAAAAAAAAATACAATAATCATAACTTTGTACCCTTTGACCAATATCTCTTCCTGCTCACCTCCTCATAGGCTGATAGCCACAGTCCCACTCCCTACTTTTATGAGTCTACCTTTTCTAAATGCCATGTATAAATGAGATCATGCTGTGTTTGTTTTTGTGTGCCTGGATTGTGTCATTTAACACAATGCTCTCTAGATTCACTCATGCTGTGGAAATGAGAAAATTGCTTGAGTTTAAAGGAAAAATAGTATTCCATGTTTTATATACTGCACTTAAAAAATCCATTCATTATTTTACTTCATTTCTGTTCATATGTTGGCTGCTCTCACCTACATAATAATGAACATAAAATATGTGGACTTTTTTGATATACTCATTTCAGTTCCTTTGAATACATAATAAGAAATTAGATGGCAAGGTCATAGATTCTCATTTTAGCTCTTTTTAGAAGCCTCCTATTTTCCAAAAATGGCTGTACTAACTTACACCAACATAGTACAAGAATTTCCACATCTCTGTCAACACCTGTTTTCATGTTTTTAATAAGTATCCTAGCTGATGTGAGAGATGTTCATTTTGGCTTTGATTTGTGTCTTCTTTGTGTTAGTGATCTTGAGAGTTTTCTCATATACTGATAGTCATTTGTAAATCTTTTGAAAAAGAGAATTTAAAACATTTGTCCATTCACAATGTCATTTCTCCTCCTAGTGAGTAGTCTGAGTTATCTATATGTTTGGGTATTAGCCCATCGTCTGATGTATGATTTGCAAAAGTTCTATCCCAATCTTCAGACTGTTCACTCTATGAATGGTTTCCTATTTGTGCAAATTCTTGTTCTTTTTAGCTCACTGAAATTTCACTCGCATATTTTTGCTTTTGTTGCCTCTGCTTTTGGGCTCATGTTTAAGAATCACTGCTCCAATCAATATTTTGAGCTTTTCTCTTTTGTTTCTTTCTGGTAATTTAGTTTCACATCTGACAGTTATTTCATTATTCCTTTATAAGTTGACTTGTTGAAAGGATTACACTAAAGTCAGGTATCATCTTTTTGCAATCTCTCGGAAGCATTTCTTTAAAACAATGTCTTTTCCCTCCTGTGAAAATGTAAATTTCTTGACAACATTACTGGAAAATGAAGTGGCTGTAATTGTGTGGGTTTATTTCTGTGGTTTCTCCTCAATCTTATTAGTTGTGTGTGTGTGTATTTTTTTTTAACAATACACCATTATTTTGAAACTACAGTTCTGCCATTTTTAGTCTAGTAATGCAGTGCACCTCCAGGTATGTTCTTTCTTTTCTTATTTTCTTAAAACTAAGATTGGGTGTTCTCTGTAGTACATATAAGTTTTGGAATATTTTTATATTTCCATGAAAATAACAAGAGTTGTGATAAGGATTGCATTGGATCTGTAGATCCTTCAGGTAGCATGAACATTTACATAACATTTTTTAATCCATAAGCATGAAATATTTTTCAATTTATTTGAATCTTCTTTCATTTATGTTTTACAAGTTTCAGCATAAAGATCTTTCAACTCCTTGAAATTTAATCTTCAGTATTTTATTTTTCTGCTATTGTAAATAGGATTTTAAAATTTTCCTTTCCAGATTTCTTGTAAGCACAAGGAGATGCTACTAACTTTTATGTGTTGAATTTGTATTCTGAAACTTTTAAGAGTTTCCTGGCAAAATCCTTGAGGTTTTCCATATGGACGATCCTGTCATGAGGAAATAGTTAATTTCACGGTTTTGTCTTCTGTTGAATGCCTTGCATTTCCACTGTTCCACTCCCACTGCTATGGCGAAAAGGGTTAGTGAGCACATCTTTATCACTGATCTCACCTCTCATTAGTGAGTATGATATTAACCATAGGCCTGCCACATATTTCTTCTATTATGCTGAGGAAAGTTCCTTCTATCTCTAATTTGTTAGTGTGCTGGGGGCAAAATCCAGCAGTTAAAGTGCTTGCCTAGTATGGGCAAGGCCCTGGGTTTGATCCTTTGCCATAAAAATTTTTTAAATTAGTCAAGTGCGTTGGCACTTGCCTGTAATTCACAGCACTTGGGAGGCTGAGGCAGGAGATTTACTGTGAGTTTAGGCCAGCCACGGCCGCATCATGAGTTCAGGACAAGCAAGGACTACAGAGCAAGACTTTGTCTCAAAAAAAAAATGTATTTTTACAGTGCTGGGGATTGAACCCAAAGCCTTTGTGCTGAGTTATACCCTCAGCAGCTTTTGATTTTTTTTTATTTTGAGACAAGTTCTCTATAAATCACCTACTTGTCCAGAAGGGTATCCTTCCAAACAGTAGCAGCTATCTGATAAAATGTGTGTGACTTGTCCAGAAGGGTATCCTTCCAAACAGTAGCAGCTATCTGATAAAATGTGTGAAATTTCTCCCATAATTATTATTTTATTAGTATATTAGTATGAAAAGAATAATAACTATCTTCAACAAGGAGGACTGGCATAAAATCTTTAAAATACATATGTATGAATTTATGGATGATAGATAGATAAAATGATAAAGCAAATCTCGCATAATGTTAGTAATTAGTGCAATGTGAGTAAAAATTTATGAAAGTTAAAAAGAATTGCGAAATAACTAAGTATGCCAATATATCTATTGCTTCATAAAATATACTTTTGTGAAATTCGCTTCATTGGTCCTTGATGTAGGTTTATCCTAGGAAAAATGATTGCTGTAATGATAATCTGAACACCTTCTGAATATACAAACATTTACCTTTCAGCACTCAGCTAAGAAATTCGAAATTGAACTTTCCTTGTTTTCCTTCTCACATATTCTGGCCTTAGAATTCCATTGTTATCGTTCTTTTCTTATGTGGACTGGTAGGTGAGGCCATGTTAAAGAGTCTCAAAAAAGATACAGTAAGATACAGAAAAAAAAGAACTTTCAGCAAATCGTCCCAAAAAAAGGACTGCTGGACCCAGAGAAGAAGCATCAAGATACGGCCACTGCAGCCCATTCTAGGGGTGGGAAGCTGAGCTAAAGAGTGGTGATTTGAGTGGTGAGGTGAGTCAGATGCAGAAAATTAAATATGCCCAATATCACATGGATTCTCTGATTTGGGAAACCCAGGATACAGGCATGCTATAGAACTAAATAGGTGTGATAGTGGGAGATAGAGGGGATGGGGAGAGTGTGGGAGGGGTAAAAATGGGGAGGAGAAGGGATTGTAAAGTTGATGTGATATATACGAGCACAAAATACTAAAGTTCATTGTACACATTATGTATCACATATAACATATATACACATATATATGCATATATATATATATATATATATATATATATACATATATATATATATTAATGAAAGATGGTGGGGGGAAAGGATTTGTAGAAAATCTCATGACACAAAGAATATCTGTTTAGTTGAGCATTTTCTTCTCCTTCTCCCATGTACTGTGTGAAACAATCATTTCTACTTTTTTATTGCTTGATATTTGGTTTTATTTATCCTGTTTGTATTTCCAGTTCCCTAACATGTGAATACGTCCTTTCTTAAACAGATTCCCACCACCTAAAAGCAATGCCCTTGTGTTCTAATTGTTTAACACTTCAATTTTGAATATTCCATGATGTTCAGACTCATGCACACAATAATTTTCTAAGGTGTTCCATAATTGTTCCTTTTTTGTGATACCAGGAATTGAGCCCAGTGCCTTCACAATGATCTACCAGCCCATTTTGTTTTATTTTTGAGACAGGATCTTGATAAGTCACTAAGTTGCATAGGCTGGACTGAAGCTTGTGATCCTCCTATCTCAGCCTTCCAGAGTGCTGTGAGCACACTCACAGGCCAAGAATTTCTTAACTGATTCATCACACATCCTCAGGTCAAACAAAAATTATCAGTGAGCTACTAAATACAACAGTTGTTTTTATTTTTGTTTTGTGGTTGTTGTTGTTTGACAGGGTCTCACTCTGCAGCTCAGGCTGGTCCTGAACTCAGAACGGAGCCCAGGTTGGCCTTGGACTCACTGCAATCCTCCTGTCTCAGCCTTCCAAGTGCTCGGATTACAGGCAGGCACCACTACGCCAGGCTTACGTGATGCTGGGGAACTGAACTTGGGTACTTAACAGTGTTTGACTTAGCGCTTGCTAGGCAAATGTTTTAACAGCTGAGCCATTCCTCCAGCCCCACAAAGTGCAACTGAAGAAATAAAATTTTACCTGTTCCATTTTGATCAGGAAACAATCAATAAAGTCCCGAGGATTGTTGACGTCCAGGGATTCTTGGTGCTCTTTTATTTTCTCCAAAACATAACCTTTTACATACTCAAGGTTATTAATTAATTTCCTATGACTTCCTGGGAGATAATCAATGATAACAGGGAAAGTATTGCAGACCTTAGAAATTAAAAGACATGAAATTAAAAACATGTAATTAAGACTTAAATGAGTACTATAAAGCAAGCCCCAGTTAAGAATGCTGAATGTGAATTAAAAAATATTCTCCAACTTCAGGAGGAGCATTTGGATGGACATATAAAGGAATCCTCGATGCTGACAGGGAGAAACTATGCCATGAGTGATGAGCAGAGAGAATCTTCTATATTAACACATTACATTCATAACAATAGTCATCTCTCTGCCAATTCTCTCATTTTTACCTACAACCGTGAAATACAGAATGGCATGAATTGATATGATTCACATTTTACAGATGAGGACAAAGACTAAGAAAGGCGGGGCAACCTTATATAGAGAACAGAACCACTCCGAGTCATTCTACTGCTAACAACCAGCTGCAGGACAGAGTCACAATATTATAACTGGGAGGGGTACAATGATACCACAAAACCCAACTCAATGTTTTATAGGTCAGGATAAGTGCACAAGAGTGGTTAAATTACCTCTGTAAAATCACGTAATTATCTTCTAGACAGAATGTAGGTCATGCCACCTCACAGGAGGCAATATTGTAGAGTTTGGTTCTAGTTCTTATGTTCCCAAACCCAATCATTTTGCCAGCTCGACCCTTGTTACTTTCTCAGGCAGGATCCCAGCTGAGGGAACAAACAACCCCAATATTCAGAGGCTCCCCATACTGTCTGTGCTCTCAACAGATTCCCTTCTTGATGGGCTAAATGAGGATATGTCCAACAGGCAATGAAGAGAAAAGGTTTCAAAGGGTTGGCTGGCAGACAAGCCTGTGGAGAATGGAGGCTTTCTGAGAAGGGCTTTGATCTCCATTGAGCTCTGTGAGCGTTGTTTCAGAGCAGTCACGAAGGACTGCTTGGCAACTGACTTTGGAGTTTAGTAAGAAAACCCCTGGCCAATAGATTTGAATCCCAGCCCCTATGCTAAGGCAATTGGTTATTTTTGACATGTCTATGCTGTAATGCTAACATCTGGACAGGATATGGTATCCAAACATTCACCTTACAGTAGGTACCTTAGACAGCCCATCCCTCCTCAAAAACTAAAAATAATAATTATAATAAGCGAACGCTGTCAGAATCAAATTTGTTTTAACTCTGGGGTGGAGAATGTAGCCAAGTGGCAGAGTGCTTGCCGCGCATGCTCAAGACCCTGGGTTCAATCCCCAGTACCAAAACTGAAAAAAATTCCCCGACGAAAGAAGACACAAATTTGTTTTAACTCTGAAAACAGTGAAATGTTTACAACAATCAAGGTGACGCTGAATCCTGAGCAACCTAAAAATGGCAGAAGAGCTTTATGGCATTGTTTTGGCCCTTGGGCACCTTCTACCTCAGCTTGGAAGCAACCATACGCACAAGAACAGCCCTGTTCTCAGTGTTGGGCTCTGGTTCTTGGTTCCAGAGGAATGAAGATGGTGTTTCTCTGTTCTAACATGCCTGAGGTCCACCTGAAGGACTGAGGCAAGGCACTTCTCTTTGTATTATCTAAGTCAGAATTCACTGAGGAGAAAAGCAGTGGGCAATATCACAAATCTTGCAATGCAACTGGGCAACCCAGGGCCTCTTGGGGCAAAACGGCACACTTAAGGCTCATGATAGAACGAGAAGAATAGATGGGTGAGAGTACCTTTGGAAAATTAAAATATTCAAAACTGTTTACATATACTGGGAATTTAAAAAGCTATGAACATGCACAGGGCAGGACATGGGTGTAAAAATTTTCTCAAGAGATTTTGCACTTCCTGCTGACTTTTACGCTGTGATAAACAGCTAGAGAAGACTACAACAAGAAGTGCCTGGCAGAGACAATGTGAAGAATATTTCTTTCACCCTCCCTCTGTTTTTAATGCTCTTCTTTCTTTTGCTTCTTCCTTCATTTCATCCTTCTTCCCTCTCTTTTTGCATTTTCCTTCCTTCTTTTCTGTTTCTTCTTCTACCTTTTATGTTTCTATCTCCCTTTCTTTTTCTCCTCTCATTTATAATCAAAGCCATTTCTATCAAAACCAGCAGAAGATAAACTAAAAGAGAAGTGGATGCCAGTAGGAAAAACATGACAAAGAATACAGACTTCACAGAAATAGTTGTGAAAATTCACTGAACATGTTCAGCCTAGAGAACATACAATATTCACACACACACACACACACACACACACACACACACACACACACACACCTACTATAAAAGCCAAAATAACAAATAAAAAATAAAGAAAAGAAATTTGAATTTTCATACTCAAAACATAGCATCTAAAATGCCCTGTTCTCAGACATTCACTTCTCTACTCAGTCCATGTAGAACTGCGGATTTGTCAGAGAAAAGAACACAAATGGTTTCACAGAAAAGGAAGCTCATTCTCACCTGGAGCCATGGTGTGCTCAGAATTCGGAGGTTCTCATTGAATTTTTCCATCAAATTAAGAAAGTCCTGATCTTTATAATCAAAACGCTTCTGGAAAATAACAGAGCAGATCACATTGCAGGGAGCACAGCCCAGGATAAAGGTGGGATCACAAGGTGAGCCTAAAGAATTGAACATAATTTTAAAATACCATTAAGATACACATATAAGACACTTTATCTTTGATAACATGTAAAAATACTTTCAGAAGCTCTAAGGCCACATCTACTAGAAATTCCCTATGAGCGAAATCTTCAGAGTACTTGAAATCAGCACATGAACTTTTCCTTAGTTATAAATTAATAATCCCACTTTAGCTTATTTAATAACAGTTATCTAAATAATCTGCTAATATCACTATCTTTCTTTATAAGGCTTAACTCATGTGACTGTTACTTTGGAAAGCAAAAATAAAAATTCAAAGCAGCCACTTTTTAAAATACCTAATACTTAAAGTTGTCAGAGCAGAATTATATATATCTAGAATCTTACAGATAATTAAGCATCAATCTAAGAAAGAAGAACATAGTAATCTGGAAACCTGTTATGTATAATGAATAGTTGAAGGCAATGCACGCAGAATTATCATAGAGAACATGCAAGGGAAGAGATTACGGCTGGAGGTATGGCACAGCAGTTAAAGCAATTGCCTTGCAAGCTCAAGGCCCTGAATTCAATTCCTCATGTTCAGCACCACATAAAGCTGAACATGGTGACACACTCCTATAATTCCAGCACTCAGGAGGCTGAGGCAGGTGGACTGTTCTGAGTCCAAGGCCAGCCTGGCCTGAGCTGCACCAGTGAGTTCAGAACCAGCCAGGGCTACAGAGGGGAGACCCCATCTCAAAAATCAAAAGAACTTCCAGTCAAGATGGTGGCTGAGTAATACTGCTGCACAATATCACCTCCTGGAACCACTTACTTAAAAAATTGATAATATAGTCAAAAACCATACGTTCAATGTAGCCACAAGAGGGAGGAGTGTCCCAAAACCTGACAGGAGACCAGGAAAAGATCAGAAATCCCAAAGAAACATTGAAAGTGGGGGAAAAACAGCAGCCCAGGAAGCCAGGAAGCCACCCAAGCTGACTGAGAGCAGTTGGGAGCTGCCAGCATCTGCAGACAGAAGAAAGCTGGCTTGGAGTCTGGAACCTCTGACTGAGGTAGGAGAGAAAGGAATGCTCCCCAAACTGCAAGAAGGCCACAGAAAGGTCAGAAATTCTGAAAACATACCAGAAGTGGAGGAAAACAGCAGCCAACTGAGTGCAGCCCTGACTTGCCGACATCCAAAGACAAAGGGAAGCATGGAGACCAGAACCTCAGACTAAGGGAGTTGTGAATCTAGGAGAAGTGGCAATTGACAGCAACTGGTAGCCCCAGCCTCCAAAAACAAGCACGTGGGTAGTGTGTACTACAAATACATTGCAAGCTTCCTCTAGACAAGGTCTCCTAGAGCTAAGATTAGAGGTATTCAGCAGCCATCACAAGCAATAATGTAAGCAGCAGTCATTTTAAAAGAAGAGCCCAAGCCTGAACTGATTAAAGCAAAAGAAAGCTCAGAAGAGCACATCAGGGTCTGGGGGTGGGGGAAGGGTCACTCCTAAATAGTGCCTAGGAAAAAACTGACACAAGAGACACTTGTGGAGAGGAGAGAAAGGCTGCTGACCTTCTGAATGACTGGGTGTAGTGGGAGCATGTTGGGGATGTAGAGACCTGCCCTCAGGGGAGAGAAGCAGAATAGGCAGGAGAGCTAGAGGTAATCATGACACCTCAGAGACCATCAGGCTGTTAGGTCCTCCCTCACTGCCTATTGCCAACATAGAACTTGGAGAAATTTAGGCTTCCCCCATAGACACCAATATTCATTCAAAGAAAGCTCTAGGCTAGGCTTTTAAAGTTAAGTCCCTCAACATGACACTCACAGACATGATTGAGACCCCAGAAACTTATGTTATGTGCCCAAAATACTGGAACTTATAGGGAAGGAGCAAACAGTTCAAACAAGATATTCTCAAAGAAATGCAAAGAAATACAAGCTTAAAGAGGAACTTATTAAACAAACAGCGATCCTCCTGGAGACAAAGCTTACTGTGCGAACAGAAGCCACAAAAAGTTGGCTGAAATAAACAAGAAAATGCAAGGCACAGATAGAGAATTTTAATAGAGAACTGGAAATTTTGAAAAGAAATCTGAATTTCAGGATATGAAAACTCATTTGAAAGCAGGGGAAGTTAATTTGAACACTGTGCGGACAGAATTTCAAACCCTGCATAAAAGGCTGAGGAAACAAATGCTATAACTAGGCAAGACTCCAAAATTAGAAATGAGCAAAGTAGCTGGATAAAACAACTGATGGATAATTCAAAGCGAACCAATCTCAGAATTACGAGTGTAGGAGAAAGAGCAGAGGAGATCACCAAAGGTATAAAGAATTTATTCACTGAAATCATACAAGAAAACTTCACAAACCTAGAAAAAATTTTTTTCAGGTACAAGAAGCTTATAGAACACCAAATAACTTCAACCAGCAACAGGACTGGCCACAATTTCAGAAATACAACATAAAGAGAAAATACTAAAATCAGGAAGAGAGAAACAGGCATTACTTACAGCTGCAAGAGAGAAGCAGGCATTATTCTACCAAGGCAAACCCATTCGAATTATTGCAGATTTTCCTATCCAAACTTTAAAGACCAGGAGAGCCCAGAGCAAAATCTTTTACAAAACAGCAAGTGTGAAGCCAGGCTGTTGTATCCAGCAAAATTATCCAAGAAAACTGAAGGAGAAGTAAAATTTTTTCATGACCAAGAATCCCTAAAGAGATGTGTGACCACTAGCCCAGCACTGCAGAAAGTACTTTAAGGAAATCTGTGAGAGAGACAAAGAGACAAGCACCACCAAAAACATGGCGGAAAGGAAATATCTAAAAAGAAGGTGTAACAAAAAATAGATCAGTATTTGAATCATTTGATTGGCATACTTCTAAAATGGTACCAGTTCTTTCATAAAATCTGTGAAATTTTCCCACATAATTACTATCTGTAATAGTATATTAGTTTGCAAAACATAATTATATTCAACATGAAGAACTGGTATAAAGTCTCTAAAAAATATGTGTGCATGACTTTATGAATGGATAGGTAGATAAAAATGACAAACCCAATCTAGCAAAATGTTAGTAATTAGCAAAATGTGAGTAAATACTTTATGAAAGTTAAAAAATCCTGAAATAACTAAGTATGCCAAGTATGCCATTACGTCTATTGCTTTAAGTGTAGTACACTAATGTGATATAGATTTAAGTTCATTTAATATAGCAATTTGATATAGACTTGAGTTCATTTAATGTAGAAATTCACTTAATCAGTCTTTGATGTAAGTTCATCCTAAGAAAACCGATGTAATGATAGCCTGAATGTCTTTTAATTGTACAAATACTCTTCAGCTAAGGAATTTGAAATTTAACTTCTTTTTCTTTCTCACATTTCTAGCCTTATGAATTCCATTGTTGTAGTTCTTTTCTTATGTGAACTGATGAGTGAGCCCAGATTAAAGAATCTCGACAAAGATATAGTAAGATATAGAAAAAAGAAGAACTTTTGAAAAATACCCCCTAAAAAGGGCTCTGCTGGACTCAGAGTAGAGGCATCAAGATTTGGCTACTAAAGCCCATGCTATGGGTGGAAAACTGAGCTAAAGAGTGGTGATTTGAGTGAAATGAGTCAGACGCAAAAGATTAACTATTTTAAATATTACACAGTTTTTCTAATTTGGGAAACCCAGAACACAGGCATTCTATAGAACCAAATGGGTATGATAGTGGTAGTTAGGGGGATTAGAGAGGATGTGAGAGGACCCAAAATGGAAGGAATTGTAAAGTTGATGTGATACATGTGTGCACAAAATACTCAAGTTCATTATAAATATTATGTATCGTGTGTGTGTGTGTGTGTGTGTGTGTGTGTGTGTGTGTGTGTGTAAACGGTGGGGAGAAAAAAATACAAAAGAAAGTGAAGAGATTAGAAGAAACACAGATGTTTGACAGAACAAATGGAAAAGACAGAAGTTTTGAAATGTGAAAGGAACACTCCCAGACAGGATGGCAGCCAAGTATGATCCCCAACTTAGTGGCTTATCATAGGCCTACGCAAAAAAGCAAAGATCATTTAAAGAAAAAAAAAAACTATCTGCTTAACTTAGTGTAAAGAAAGAGAAGAGTTTCAGGAATTACAAATAGACCAACATGAAAGTTAGAGGCCTCTAGGAAAGGGAATAACAGAGTTCTCAAACCTTAAAGGCTTGGAGAGGCTAGAGCAATATATTTTAAAATATGAAGGAAAGCAAGTGTCAACCTAGGATATTTGAAGAACACACCAGCCCAGGACGTTACATTGGGCCACCAGGAAGCGCCATGAGAGGATGTGAAAAGATGGTATCTTCAAATGCCAGGTAAACCAGAGAACCAGGAGCCATGGAAGTAAAGGGCTGCCAGGCAGCCCCAGCCTCAGGAAGAAACACACGTATGAGCAGTGCAAACTACAAACATTTTATGAGCTTTCTTCTGGAAAAGGTCTCTTTATAGATCCTCCTTCCAGGAGAAGTAATTTTCAGCAATATCATACTAGGAAGTGACACAATTGGAATTATTTAGGAAAAGCCCTAGTCTGAACTTCTTTTTGGGGGAAAAAAAAACACAGATATGTTACACACCAGAAACTTTGGGGATACTCAGTGTCTGGGGAAGGTGACATAACAAACAGAAATGAAGAAGGGAGAATAGGCTGAATAGTTGGGGCAGCAACAGGAGCATGTCAAGGATGGTGGGAGTCCCCACCCACAGGGTAGAGAAGCCAGACCAGACAGGAGAGGTTTGCTGGATATGAGCAAGATGAATTGAAGCCCATCAGATTGTTAGGGTCCTTTCACTGCCTATTCCCATGACAGAATCTGTGGGCTTTCAAGTGCCCCCTAACCCAGCCTCATATACATACAGAGAAATGCCTCAGCTTGTCCACCGGACTGAAATTCTTCAAATGAGCAAGACTTATTTCTATGGATTCACACATGGGAAGGTCAGAGACAGGTCTCATCAGCTTATACACACACACACACACACACACACACACACACACACACACACACACACAAACTGAACAGGGTACCAGAGCTGGCCAGTCAATCACTATTCTCCCATTCCCCCATCAACACCACTAAACAAAGAAAGAGACTACTCATTCAAAAAAAAAAAAAAAAATCAACACAGTGAAAATTGTTGGACTTATCTCAATTATTCTTTCAGAAACAAAGCTTTTTCTACCCAAACAGATCCATAATCTCAGCAATAGAATCAAGAGAAAACAAGGCAATAAGAAAACTCCGAACACACACCTAATTCCCCAGAAATTGGTGATCACAGTCCCTGAAATATTGGAACTTGCAGAAAAGGAGGTAAAAAACCAGGAGAACCAAATAGCCAATCAGTTCACAAGACATACTTAAAGAAATGCAAGAGATGTTTTGTGAACTTAAAGAGGATCTTATGAAACAAGTAATAGCATTGATTGATAAATAATTTTGCAATCTTGTAGAAGACACAAACAAGGTTATCTGAGACAAATAAGTTAATGTGAGCGAAAATAAACTTTTTTCCCCAAATTTGTGCATGTCAGATATTTCGTGACACAGTGACAAGAAAGGAAGTAAAACAGAGATGGAAAGGTTAATTACTCCAAAGTGATCACTAGAAGCTGTATCCCTATGGATAAATTATATTACACTCCCGTGAAAATGTACATGAGTCAGTTTTTAAAAATGGTATGAAGAAATTCAATAACAGAAGCCTCTTCAGTAGCCGACGGCTCTTATAACACGCTTCTTTTCAGCTGAAATAACAAGGCACTAAATGTTCAGAAAAAAACTTTAAACCTTGAAGGCAAGGAATAATTTGGAAATGTTAACGTGAAATTTCTGTGTGTGTATGAGAAATAGATTCTAAGTGAAAATCTGATTTTCAGTCTTGCTTTTCACTTCACTTAAAATATATAATTAAGTACCAGGATAATTTGGAATCCAAGCTGAAATTCACACTTCCTATATTAAGCATTTAGATAAGTAAAGCTGACAGTCAGGGGCAAGTAGTTATCATAAAACTTCTAACACAAAATCTAAACTCTTAAAATTCACCTAGAGGGTCATGGGGTATAGCTCTATTAGAGCACTTATCTAGCATGCATTAGGCTCTAAGTTTGAACCTCCGGCACCATAGTAAAGTTAGGCAGGTATCATGGTGGACACCGGTAGTCACAACACTTGGGAGGATGAGTCAAGAGGATTGCTGTGAGTTCAAGGCCAGCCAGGGCTACATAGTGAGCTCATGACCAGCCTGGACTACAGACTGAGACCCTGTCTCATTAACTCTAAAAAAACCAACATAACATAACATAATATAAGCTAGCACAACATAAAATTCGCCAAGAATGTTGTTTTTACTCAGATATAGTGATATCAGATTGCTCTGGAATACAGTAACCTTTAAGAGAGAGTTGCATCCTCAGAGTTCCCAGGAGAAGGAGCCCTCAACACCACAGTGGTGTAGGCAGGACAGAAGAAAGCAGAATGGCTGGTCTTGAAGCGGGAGGGGAAAATAGGAGCAGGGGGCAAGGCCTTTATGGATGTGTGCAGGGCGAGAATGAGTGAAAAAAGGTAGGTACATTGAATAAGCTTAGGAATGGATAGTTTGAATTATTTTCGTAACTTCTTAGCCTTAAGAAGTGAGAGGGAATGGCTAACTGACCCTAGGGTCATCTAAGATTTCATGAGCGAGAAGTCATAAAGGAGGTGACTAGAAAGATGCAGCCGAGTAACAGAGCTGCACAAAATCTCATTGTGGACCCACTTAGAAAGCTGAGAATTTAGACAAAAAACGCCTGTTCAATGTTGATAGGAAAAGGGGGGAGTATCCCAACAATTCAAATGAGGCAAAGGGAAGATTAGAAACACGGAAGGAACAACCGAAGTGGAGGAAACAAACAAAAGCCTAGGAAGCTGCCCCAGGCCGGCTGCAAATGGCTGGGAGCCTCAGGCATACAGGAAAGCCAGTGTGAAGCCTGGAATACCGACTGAACTAGGAGAAGAAGAGGCACCTCAACAATTGAAAGGAGGCCACAGGAAGGTCAGAAATCCTGAAGCCATATCAGAAGTGGAGAAAAACAGCAAGATGTAGCACTGAGCTCCTGGATCCACAGGTCACAAACAAAGGAAAGCTCAGAGTCCAGAAACTCAATTTGACATAAGCATGGATCTGGGAAAAGGAACGGAAATGCTGTGAAAAATGAACCTGCAGGTACTGCATACTAAAAATGTATTGTGAGCTTCCCACAGAAAAGGTCTCCTGGAGCCCAAACCAGAATCAGTGCTCAGCAGCCATAACAAGCAACGATGTAACCAGGATACACGTTAAAAAAAAGAGAGAGAGAGAGAGAGAGAGCCCAAGACTGAACTAATTAAAGTAAAAGAAAGCTCAGAAGATCACACCAGGGCTTTTGGGATATCTCTTTAGCAGTGCCTAGGAAGAGACCGGCACAAGAGACAGCTGCAGAAAGGGTAGAACGTCTGCCCACCAACTGAATGGCTCAGCGTAGTGGGAGCACCTCTCAGGGTGGAGAGCCCTGCACTTGAGGGAGGAAACCTAGGACAGGCAGGAGAGCTTTGCCGAGGGGGTTAGGAGTGAAAAAGACACCTCACAGACCATCAGACTGCTAGGCCCACCCTCACTGCCTACTACCAGCACAGAACTCAAAAGGACTTGCAGCTCCTCCAACACACCATCACAGCCATCCAAAGAAACCTCTTGGCAGGCCTTTAAAGTGAAGTCCTTCAACAACAGAAACATGGGGAAAAGACACGGTAACACAGGACAGCCACAAAGATGTCTAAGGCCCCAGAAACTAATGTCATGGGCCCTGAAATAGTGAAACTCATAAGGACGGAAGTCAAAAAGCAAATGAATCAGTCAAACAACGCATTCAAACAAGATAATCGCAAAAAAAAAAAAAAAAAAAAATAGTGGTCCTAATGGATATAAAGCTCACTGAGCATACTGAAGCCACAAATAAAAAGCTACCTGAGGTAAATAAGGAAAAGCAGGATATGAAAGAACATTTTGATAGATAAGTGGAAAATCCGAAAAACAATGTAGCTGACATTCAACATATGAAAAATATATGTGAAAGCAGGGGAAGACAGCTCGAATATTGTGAAAACAGAATTTCAGACCCTGTAGACAAGGTTGAAGAAATAAACTGTATAATGAGGCACAATTACAAAATAAGAAATGAGCAAAATAGCTGGACACAACAGCTGATGGACGATTAAAAGAGAACCAATCTCAGAATTATGCGTGCGGGAGAAAGAGCAGAAAACAGCAACAAAGGTATAAAGACTTTATTCACTAAAATCATGCAAGAAAACTTCCCTACCCTAGAAAAATAAATTAATTTTCAATAACAAGAAGCTTATCTAACACCAAATAACCTCCATTAGCTTTAAGACTTGCCACAACATATCATTATTAAAACCTCAGAAATACAACATAAGGAAAAAACAGTAAAAGCAGTAAGAGAAAATAATAAAAGCAGTAAGAGAAAAACAGGCACTATTCTACCAAGGAAAACCCATTCAAATTACTGCAATTTCTCAATGCAAACTTTAAAGGTCAGGAGAGCCTGGAGCAAACTCTTTCAAGCTTTAAGACAGCAAGTGTCAACCCAGTTAGTTAGTTGTATCCAACAAAATTATCCCTGAAAATTGAAGAAGTAAAAATTTTTCATGACCAAGAATCCTTAAAGAAATTTGTGACCACTAGCCCAGCATTGCAAAAAATACCTGAAGGAATCCTTGAGAGAAGTTGAGAGAAACAGCACCAAAAACATGGTGGAAAGGATGTATTTAAAGAGAAAGTGCAACAAAAAAATAGATGGGTATTAGAATTCATTTGATTGGCATCCTAAAACAGTATCATCTCATAAAATCTGTGAATCTGCCCCCATAATTATTATTTTTAATAGTATATAAGTTTACAAAACATAATAACTATATTCAACATGGAGAACTGGCATAAAACTTTTAAAAATATGTATACATGAAGTTAGGGATGGGTAGGTAGGTAAAATGATAAACCAAATCTGGCAAAATGTTAGTAATTAATGATATCTGAGTAAATAATGAAAGTTTAAAAAAATCTGAAATAACTTAGCATGCCACTCTATTGGTTTAAGTGTAGTATACTTATGGAATATAGATATAAGTTCAGTTAATGTAGCAATTCAATACAGACTTAAGCTCGTTTAATGTAGCAATTCACTCACTTGGTCTTGGATATAAGTTTATCCTAAGAAAATTGGTGGATGTAATGATAACTGGAATATCTTTTGAATGTACAAACATTTACCTTTCAGCGCTAAGCTAAAGAATTTGGAATTTAACTTGTCTATTTCTCTCAAATTTTTTATCCTTATGAATTCCATTGAATTCATATATTTCTCTTCTTATATAGAGTGGTGAGTAAAGCCACATTAAAGAATCTCAAGAAAGATATTAGTAAGATATAGAAAAAAAGAACTTCTGGCAAATTACCTAAATAAAGGGCTCTGCTGGACCCAGAGAAGAAGCACCTAGATATAGCTACTGCAGCCCATCTAGGGGTGGACAACTGAACCAGTAAGTGATGATTTGAGTGGTAAAGTAAGTCAGAGGCAGGAGATTAAATATGTTAAATATCACATGGTTTCTCTGATTTGGGAAACTCAGAATACAGACATTCTATAGAACCAAAGGGGTGTGATAGTGGGAGTTACGGGGTGATAGGTAAGGTATGAGATGAACAAAAATGGAAAGGGGAAGGGATCATAATACTGATGTGCTATATATGCACACAAAATACTCAAGTTCACTGTAAACATTATGTATTGCATAACTTAATATTAATAAAATAAAAAATATTAATAAAATGGTGGGGCAAAAAAGGAGGCCACTGGGAGAATGTGCTATGGAAGGATAGGTTGGTCTGAACCCCAAAGGCATACAGTGGGAAAGATATTGGCTACCTCAAGGAATTGATTAGTCCTGGGAGAGTCAGTCCAAGATGTCAAAGTCAAAGCATCATAAAATGGAAAAGATAATAAGGATGATTAAGACAGAAATAAAGCAAGAGGACAACAAGCAGAAAATTAAAAATGGTCAATTGGGAAAGGTGGATTAAGAGTTAACACTTGAAATTTCAACCAATAAATTATTTTATAATGTGATAATTTTATAATGTGAAAAGTTATGATGGGTGTATCTTTTCGCAAAATATATAAAATTCAGTAAATAGCGAGTAACATTAAATAACTCCAAAGGGCTGGAGGAATAGCTCAGCAGTAACTTCAGCTGACACTTTCACAAAATTGCTGAGGGAGAATTTAAAAGTCTGGAGGACTAAAATTCATAGATGTGCATTATTACTGATGAAAATTGTATGCACAGGTCTTGAACGAATCCTCCAAACATGTCAGTCCTCAAGGCTGATTGTAAAAATAAGGACAAATTAGGAGAAAGCACGTGTTTCATGCTCCACAAGAGGTCACTACAATCATGTCCACTTGACAAATGTCCCTAGGTGAAAATGTTCTGGAATAGCCAGCAAAAGCTTACACTAGAAGAACCATTAGCTACTTGAAAAGTGAGACTCAAACTTTCTACCTTTGTGACATGATTTGAAGACCACAAAGTTGGGACACAGTAAGATGAAATGACCTCTTGTGCCCATGCTACATGCACAGTTGCTATGTCCACACAACAGAGATGGATCCAGAAAGCGTCCCTGGACTCTCTGCCTTCACACCATCCCTCCTGCACACGAGGACTGATAACCCGGACCCTAGTGCGAGGCCCGGCTGCCCTGAGTCGTTCCCAAGGATGCAA
>PVKB01008327.1:0-18079 GCA_004027205.1 Ctenodactylus gundi | reverse complement strand
ACTAATTTTAAGGACAAAAAAATGAGAAAACTTAAATTACAAAAAAGAAAGTCAAATATACTTAATGAAAACTAGAATTAATTAAAAAAAAAACACATAGTCACGCCAAAAAAGAAATACAGTGGTCCCTTTTAAAGGCATTTAAATATATTTACACACACACACACACACACACACACACACACACACACACACACACACATATATATATATATATATATATATATATATACTATAAATAAAATATAATGATAAAGTATATAATGATGGTATTTGAGTAACTGGCATACCTACCATATTAAACACTTACTTCTTGTGAGAAAACATTCAAAAATTTATCTGCTTGGTATTTTGGAATGAACAACCTATTATTACACATATTATTATTAACTGTACTCACCTAGCTGTACAATAGAATAATAGAGCCTATTACTGTTACTTATAACTTATTGTTTAAGCTTTTCCAAATTCCTCCTTCATCACACTTCTCAGCCCTTGGTAAAGATTGTCCTGGTTTATATCCCTTTGTGACTGGCTCGCTCTCAGATTCTACTGAGTGTGGGGTGAGATCACAGGCTCATTGTCTTTCTGTGCCTGGATTATTTTTCAGTTAATACAACATCCTTCAGTTTCATTCATATTGTAGGAATGGACAAGATTTCACAATTTTTTATGGCTACATATTATTCCATTGATATAGACACCACCTTCTCTTTATTCATCAGATGTTGGATATTTAAGTCACTTCCATCTCCTGGCTATTGCAAATGGTGCCGCTGTCAAGGATGTGTTAAGTATCTCCTCCACCTGTGGTGTATCTCCTCTAGATATTGTTCAGTAGTGAAATTGCTACAATATTTAGTTCTATTTTTGTTTGTGCTATTTTCCATAAGGACTGTGATAATTTGAAAGTAAACAATTAGAGACAAAAAACTCCAGGTGTTAATTCTGGCTCTGAAGCTTATCAGCTTAGAATCGTGGCGTTGCAATTGCTATAAAATAAGGTATTAACTCCTTCCTAAGATACTCATGAAGATTAATGATATTGTATATGTCAAACATTTATATATGTTCACGAATGTAGTTTAAAATAAACCAATGAACTGAATATTTTCACTCACAAATTCACACACACAAAAACTATCTTTTAAGAAAAAAAGCACTGTAAAATAATTTTGGATTTTTATTTATTGTACAGTGGTTGCATTGTGAATACACTGTGTTTTTTCTTTTGTATTGTTTCTCTCTCTCTTTCTCTCTCTCTGTCTCTGTCTCTTTCTCTGTAGGTATGTTTATCCTTTAACAAGCCACCTGGGTTACATGTCAAACTAATCCATAAATACACATAACTATTGTCTTTCAACTGAGAGGAGAAATAATTGTTTAGTATTGAAGACTAGAACCCAGGAATACTCTAAAATCGAGCTACATCCCATCCCTACCCCTTTTTATTTTTTATTCTGAGACCAGTCTCAGTAAGTGGCCTAGGCCTGCCTTGGACTCCAGATGCTCCAGCCTTCCAAGTCACTGGGATTACAGGCATGCACCACTGTGCCCAGCAAAAAATTAAAAAAAATAATTTTTAAACATGTGTTTGTTCCCAGTCTCTGGCCGTGAACATTTAAGCCCCTCCACTCTCCTTACAGCTCAGGTGCTAGAAGACCGGCTAGGCCAATTATGCCGACACTTTGGAATGCAAACTCCCTCGAGCCAGCACCTGGGCAGCATAAGTTCACCTGGGACCTGTCTGTCTAAGCTAGGCAGCGAACATTAAAATGGTCCTGACAATAAAATAACACCCAGCCAACCGTGTAGCCTTCTGAGGGGGTGGAGAACAGCTACTTTTCCCTAAGGGCCTGAGAAAAACCCGGCCACAAGCTCCCACAGAATGGGTTCTCTCCATCCTTCCCTCCCTCCGTCTTGGACTGGCACCCGTGTCCACGCTGGCCATCCTTTCTCATTACCTCACCATCTAGGCAGAAAATGCGACCAGACTCTCTCTCTCTTTCCCCACCCGAAGCGCACGCAGTCCTTTCCCTGACCTGGCTTCTGATTGGAGGCCCACTGCTTCGGATACTGACCTCCAGAACCCTCTGTTGGCTACAGCCTGTTTGCGTTATTCTTCCTAGGACTTAAGGCGCCTGCAGTGAGGTGTGAGGAAAGTGAAAGGCCTGTGCTGTCCCATGCCCGGGTACCCCAGACAGAAGGCCCCGAGCGTTGCAGCTGCCTAGGTGGGCCGGGGAGGCTCGCGCCCAGGGGTCTCCGCGGGACCCCCGCTCACCGCCATGAGGAGGCTTCTTCAGTACGCAGCCTGCTTGTTCGCCTTTTTCTCCACTGGGTTTTTGATTCTGGCGACCTGTACAGACTGTTGGATGGTAAATGCTGACGATTCCCTGGAGGTAAGAAGCCAGGACCACTTCATCTTAGCCTAAATTTTCTCTCAGCCCCACTATTAAATCCAAACCTGAGTGTGTTTCCCGAGGTTGATCATAGAGAGGCAGCCAACTGAGAATGACCTAGGCTTTGTCCCAGGGGCTCATTTAAGCCTCACCCCAAGCTACGAGGTAGTCATTCTTGTTATTATTATCCCAATTTATGGAAGAGGCCACTGAATAATCTTTCTTATTTAACAAGGATATTTTCACAATTCTTTGCCATAGTGTTCTGCAGAAATCTGCCTCTTCCGTTGTTACATATACCAAACTGAGCAATGTTCCAGCCGTAGCATTTCCCTGAGATAGAGCTGTTAAATATCGCTGTGACAGACTTTCCAAAGAACTGCTCAGAGTCTCACGCAAGTTAGAAGCATATAAAACCTACCTAATTAGTATGCAATAGGAAACATTTTCATTTTAATGAATTTCCAAGCAGAAGCAAACATGATGAGGGAAAAGAGAAGACTTTTTGCATTTCATCCTGATGGACGGGGGTGGGCAAAGAGGTACGGAATTCTCTATTAAAGATGAGTTACACTTGGGAACTGTTATGTGAGGGGTGAGTGAATGCTTTCACAATGGACAATTCTATTTTTCTCACTGAAGCAGCTCAGGAAGAAGAACATGTGAAGTTCAAAAATATTTACTGTGGCCACAGAATATGTGAGTTTGAACTGACTGATCCAAAACCCCCCACATTTTCAGAATCAAGTGTGATTTATTGGAAAGGGTTGGGAAACTGTAAGTAAGAAAAAGAAACAATATATCAGGAACTCAAATAAAGAGGATGTGCCAACCCAATTTGCTGTTCTATGTACATCCCGAAGGCAACAATTTATCCTAACAAATGGTACAATATCTTCCCTATGAAGATACTAGAAAACAAACTTTTTTTTCTAATTTTATTTATGAGACTCTCAATGTTGGAATTTAAAATGGACAGTCAGAATATTTTCTGTTTTGCTATGCTTTGTTTTTGCCTTTTATATTTTTCTGGCTTTTAGTTTTCTTCTGACTTCTACACGACATTTCAAAACCAATGGAGGTAGAAATACATTTTTAGTGCCATAAAATTATATTTCTAAAAATGTGATGGAATTGAACCACTGGAAAGAACGTAAGCTTTAAAGTGAGCCCAGTGATGGGTTTTACCTATCGCCATGTAGATGAGCAGTGAATGAAAAAGAAAAATGTCCTTCAAACACTGTCCAGGAAAAAGTGAAAATAACATACTCCATTATCGTTCGTTGGCCATTTCTAAATCATCCATAGTTGGTGACCGGGAGAAAAGTAGGTTTATCAGAGGATACTTAAAGTTGTACTTTAGAAATATTTTGAATACACTCAGAATCTTATCCAAAGTTGTCAAAATCATTTCTGAATCACTTTAAATATCTTTCTAGTTGAAAATGAAGGAAATATTAACTTTACCTTTTCAAAAAAGAAGGAGCTTCGGAAATATTTAGCACTTGTTGAAACAACCCAGTTCCCCAGTTCTGGCCTCTCAAGTGCCTTCAATTTTGATGGTGGATCCAATCAATTTGCTGTCTGCCTTGTACAAAACGTATCTAGCTAGAATGAATGGAATAAACAGTCTAGCTTCTTCACCTTGAGTAAATCTTTGCTAACCTTGGACACCAGTTGGAGACTATTTTTTCTTTCTTGCCATAATAGAAATGTATACAAGAAGGCCCCATGTGAGAAAGAGGAACCCTGTATCACGTGAACCTTCCAAAACATTTCACCATTCCAAGGGGAATTTCTCTTAATGACTTTTCCTTTAGTTGCTTAAGATATCAAGTCATCATTTGACTCACAAATTGGAGGCTTCTGCTATTCACGGGCCCACTTCCACCACTCTTTCTCATTTCCATGTCACTATTGGTATGTACTAACAGCTCTTGTTAAAGCAACTGTGTTGGCTACAAATCAACACAACAAAGGCGCTTAAAAATATATTCATAGAAATTTGAACAGGTAGAAGCAGCATAATAGATTTATGGCTTGATAAGAAGTTTGAGAGTTCGGAAATATATCCTACGATTCCATTCAACTGAAACGCAAGAACGTATGTGATATAAGATACTCCTAGTAGGAGAGCAAAGATAAAGCAAGAATTCTACTTTCCAGAAATGTACACAGGATGAGCAAAAAGAAACACAGCAACAACAAAGCAAGTTGATGCACATAGTACTGTAACAGCAAAAACAAAACGTACCTATCTGTAGTTTTAGAAAGAAATCCACAAAGTACCATGGAGGCAGGGACAATAGAGTGACTATTTCCCCTGCGTTCCTGAAGCAGATTTCATAGAAAGAAATGGAGTAAAGCCTCAAAAGGCTGGAAAGGATTTCAGAGGGTCAAAACAACATCAGGCCTTTTCCAAACAGGAAGACAGTGTAGCATAAATACAAAGCAAGGAGAAGCTCAGAGCTCGTTGCAGAGTTAAGATAAACTGGCCAAAGACAGCATCAGGAGGAGCTCAGGTAGCCTCTGACCTTCCCACAGTATAGGTGCCTGCCTTGAATGATGAAGAACTCTGTATTACATAAAAATCCAGGGACAAAAGAAATAACATCCAGTATTACAGCAGGCCCAGGCCTGAATCAGGGATCAAAAGACCGTCTTGTTCTTTCTACCACTGACTCAGAGGGGCATCTGGGAAGACCCATATAGTGAGAGAACCTGACCTGAAATTATTTATGCCTGCGCCCATACTGTAACTCATCTTCATTGTCTTACATCCAGCAAGTAACAGCCCTTATATTCAACTTGTTTTCCTTCATTATAAGATGAAGTTGAACTCAATTGTTTCTGTGTTTTGTTGTAACCTTTACTTCCTTTAATGCCTTTGACCACTAAAAGATTAATGACCCCAGAACTTACCAGTCTTCTGTCAACAGTTTTCATTTACTGTTGCCTCGCGTGCTCTTTTCCTTCCTCCTGTTTTCCCTTTACAATCTTTTCCGTTTTTCTATTTCTCTCTTCTTTTCTTCTTTCCTCTTTCTTTTTTCCTTAGTCTTTCTTCTCTCATCTTCCTTCACCATTCTGTCCATCTTTCTCTCTCTCTCTCTCTCTCTCTCTCTCTCTCTCTGTCTGTCTGTCTCGTGTTTTGGTGTCATATAAGATACAGTGGAAATCTTACTAGAAGAGCAAAGATAAGGCAAGGACCGCACTTTCCTGGAGTGTACACAAAATGAGAAAAATAAAACAACAGGATCGTGTTCTAACGCCAAGTTGGCCTGCGTGCGCTTGAACTTGTGACTCTCTTGCATCTGTCCTCCAGAGTGCTGGGGTTATAAACTTGGGCCGCCAAGCCTAGTTTCACCTTCGTCTTAGCTCATTTCCCCTTCATCTCGTTATACTCATCTTTTGTCCTTCTTTTGTTACATTCCTTACCACCTTCTTTCATCTCTCAAGTGCTCTGTCATGTACTGTTTGCCCGACATTCTATTAGGGGTCAGTTACAAGAACTGGAGGGTCTTTAGTTAATGCTCAGTCTCATGAAGAACATAGATGGGTGGCCTGAAAGGCCCAGTATGGTGTGGTTAATGCCACGACAACGAGTAACTCTAGCGGAGAAGCTCTTTTATTCTTGGATAATTAGTGAACTGTATTTAGAAGAGATTTCTTAGCTAGGCCTTGAAAATCAGGAGTATGTGCCAGCAGAATCAGATTATTATAAGTGAAGCAAATGTTACAAAGAGAGATTCAATGAAACACTGTATGTTTGTGTCATTGTGTCTATTTTAACATTATAAGAATTACTAGTGTAGGAAAATAGAGGGTCTGGGTCATCAAATGCTTAATATATCATATAAAACATAGACTTTATTCCATAGCAAGGACAAGAAACATGTATGTGCATTTTAATATTTTAAGTAATTTTTTTGAGGCATGACTCTGTGGTCCAGACTGGTCTGGAGCTCACTACGTAGACTAGACTGGCCTTAAGTTCATGGAATTTCTCTTGTCTCAGCCTCCTTAGTACTGGGATTACAGGCATGAGCCACCACACCTGGTATATGTGATACTGGGGAATTGAACCCATACCCTTGTGCTTGTTGAGCAAGTACTCTGGCAGATGTACTATTTCTCCTGCCTCACGTACATGTGTTTTAGAAAGACCAATCATTATGGCTCCCTGTGGGAAATGGTGGGAAAGGCTAAATGAGCTATGAAGAGACAAGTCATAGTTTCCATAGACCGTGAGGAAATAATATAATCTGAGCCATAGTGGTGGTGAGCCCAAAACGATGTATGAAGATACGAGAAACTAAGGAGCTGAAATTGATGAGGCTGATGATTGACTGCCTGTAGGAAGGAAGATGGTGAAGAGAGAGAGAGTCAAGGAAATCCACCCTAATATTTTTGGACAATTGGAGGGATGGCAAAATCTCTTACCTAAAGTTTAAACGGGGGGAAATTATTTCCTCTACGGAAGTCACTGTGAAGCACTATCCTGGGTCATGCTGCCTCATCCTACAATTTTGATCACACCTGCCTTCCTATTATTTAACACCTGGAGGCAGGAACAAAACTCCTTTTAGTGGGGATGTGTACAGGTTGGACTTGATGTCAGAGTGCTTCGAGACTAGACCTCGCTTGTCTGGCTGTAACTATGGGATTTAGGAAGGCTTTTACATCTCTGTAAACCACATTTCCTCTTCTGTTGAGGGAGATTAACAAAACGGACATCTTAAGTCTCTCGCGAGGATCGTATGATTTTATCTATCTAAAACATTTGCCAGAGTGCCAGACAAATACAAATTGGCCAATCCATGTGAACAGCTATTATGATTGATTTGTGGCTTGTTGTTTTGTTTTGTTATGGGGGAGGAGATGACATTTTGTGCATCGTTCACCAGACGAAGAGAAATCAGTTTTAAGTTCTATTCCTATTTTCGCTATTGATCCTCTTGGAGAAATTTTGTTTACTTTGTGGCACTGTTGTTTGCCTATTCTTGTACTAGACTGTTTCTTTTTTGTTAGCAAGGGGTGTCAGGCAGACAATGGAGTCTGTCGAGGTTGGTTTTCAAATGCTCATGCTTACCAAAGGAGTCAGAGAATTAATAACATTAATAATAGGTTAATAATAAAATATGTAGAAATTTACTGGTCTTCCGCATTGTTAGAAGGCAAAAGCATTTGCAAAAAAAATGATTCTGTTTTAAGATAATTTTTTCATAATTATTTTCTATGAAAGTGCTATCCACCAGGCAGTGTTGTGATTAAGATTTTATTGCTTCAAAAGAAGGTTTCTCACACTGGAATTTATCTTCCTCTCATAATCAGGTTTTCTTGTGGAACTTCCACTTGCATTAATGGTATTATAATTCTTTCAGACATAAAGTACATATTAAATTATTATATCTGGTATGTGCTCTGATTATTTATACACTAGTTTTACTTTCCAGTTGATTTCACACTCTTTCCTGCAGAGTTTTGAGACTGCAAACACTCTGACTTTGGTTTTCTTCAGCACCTAGCACCGATGGGCCGATCACGGGAGCTCAGGACTCGTTCGTGCATGTGGGTGGATGACCCACTCGTTCAGGGAGCTGGCGTCCTGTTGAAAGAATGAGCACATGGGTGAAATATGGTATAAAGTGATTCTTAAAAATGTCACAATGAACCCAGGGGTGACTGGTTCTCAGTAGAGAAGCAATTCAGCCTTTATTTTAAAGCAGGACATTGCATCTTACAACAATGTAAAGTTGTTCCATACACATATTGGACTCATTAGTATGATAGAAATTAAGATTTAATTCCTATTCTAATAAGGTGGTGAAAATCATAGTATGTTTAAATAACAAGACTTTTCTGTGTGGTGCTTTATGGAGAAAAAGACATTTTTTTCAAGGTAGAAAAAAGTTAGAATTTTATAATTATTCACTCAGCGTTAATTGTGATCTCCATTACTGGGTAATTGTCAATGCGAACTGTGAAGCTGTAATTTTACAGGAAAGAATTCTAACATGTGTAAGTTAAATAAATCAGAAAAGAATCACAGAAATTGAAGTAGATAGTTGGGACTTGTAAATCAGATCATATGCGTGCAAAGGCCAAAAAACTACATTTTACCAACTAAATTTGAATCACTGCATTTCTTATCATTTATACCCTTAGCCAGTGTTCCACAAATAACCAGGGTAAACTAAAAAAATATATTTTAGCAAATAAACTCATGGGATTTTTATCTTATAAATATGAAGCAACATTTATCATGACTATCTTAGCTTTAGTCCCCAATTCTTATCAAGTCCTGTAGAGTTATTGTACAACATCTGATAGTAGAACTATACAATAAAATGCAAAAGTAAAATTTCAGAATCCTGATTATAAAAATCGAAATGTATTTTATATTAAAATTAAAGAGTAGTAGTAGAGCATTTTATTTACAAATATTGAAACATTTGCATCTTAATAAATGTACGTAAATATTTGATACACATAAGTTGCAGCTTCAAGGTTAAAATATATTAGTACAAGGATGGTAGAACTCTGTGAAAATTATGTGTTTCACAAAATAATGTATCTTAGTGGCTTGTTATATTTGTTTTCTCCTTATGCAATATTCATCCTTATGCATTTATGACCCAATGCATATTAACAGAGAAACTACTGATAGAGGTCAGCAATAATAAATATTTACTAAGCCTATATTATGTAAATAACATGTATATAATTTTATAATACAAAATATTTATAGCTAATTATATATTTATTACATATAAGAATGTCAATGTAAACCCTTCAGTCTGAGGACTAGTCCTTCAATGGCTAGATTTAGGTGTTATAGTTTGCATAGTCGGGTTAAAAACACATGCAAAGCAACAGTTGTGAGTACGATGTTTCAGTAACCATGTGCTGTATAGAGCTCAAATGAGAGTTAATGAGTGCATACATGGGTTAGAAAAAACATTGACACATTTATTTTTCTTCAATAAATCCCTTTCTGTCAAGAAGGAAGCACAATATAGCTTTTGAATACAGATGCCAGGTTTCTCGGTGGTTGCTGCATACCTAGCATTTAGTTGGCATTTTGAATGGCACATGACGGGAATTCACCGAATATAGTTTGAATAATGACAAAGAGATGTAGTAAATGCACATAAAATAATGCAATAAGTGCTTGAAAAGATGTACAAATTGTGGTGGGGTCTCACAGTAGGAAGAGATGAATGGGAAGTCTCACAAAAGATAGAATATTCTTGAAGTGGGACTTGAATCATAGGTAGAAGTTTGACAGATGGAGTTATTCTCAACAGTGTAGACCGGGGGGAGAAAAGCCTTTGCCTCGTGGAACCAACATTCATGAGCTACACAGACTGTACAGGGAGTAAGAGGACTCGGTGGACACAAGCTGCTCAATTCTAGCTAACTGATGAGTATGATGGGGAAGCCAGGTGACCAAGTTCACCAAATTTTCAATGAAGGCCAGAAACCTGGACAGTTCTATAAATTCTTTTCCCATTAACAAGAAAGAGGTTTGAGTTGGCCATATATTGTCTTCTACTTTACTGTGATGCTAAGAATAAACGTGTATCTACCTTGAGAGATTAGCCAATTTTCACTATCGGGAAACCTCAATATTCTTTGAAAAATATATAAATTATACTAGCTTTCTTTTTAATGTGTTTGCAGGCATATATGTGAATGTTAAAGGGAGAAAACTCAAATTTCGAATCCTCTGCTTTGAATGACAAGATGAGACAAAAACTAGTTAGCATTTTGAAATTTTTGTCGTTTCAAAAAGTTAGCCATAATATTTTAAACACCAGTTTGCTTTTTTTTCTTTAGAACTTTATGTTAACTTCTTGAGATTGTGTATTCTCATATTAATTTATTTATTTGTAAATACATGAATTTCAAATTCTATAACACATTAGAATCATGGAACTTGGGAATTAGTTTAGAGAGCTCCTAACAAGCCATTTTGTGACAGAGGCTTATGCCAAGGAGGGATTTCTGAAATATGATAAATAACAAACCAATCTTCTCTTTTAACCTTGCGCTTGGCACACAAAGGCACCTTTAAGGGTGTCTCCAGTAAGTGCTATATTAACACAGAAGTTTAGTTAATTACAGCCTCCATTCTCACGTACCTTAACCGAGTGTGAATACCAAGCTATTTAGCAGTGTGCCCCTGAGCATTAATACCTAATGGAATTGGTTTCCTTGTTTTCTCTAAGGAGCTCATTGCTTTTCTAAATATGGTCTTTTCGGGTAAATGATCAATAGCCTTAAAATTGACAACACTGCCGGATTATTTTTGGCAAGGCAGGAAATACTCTCATTTGTGCAGAACAAGACTGTTGCGTACACATCCCAGAACTCTTCCCAAGAGCCCTAAGGGTGCCTGTTTAGAAGACTCATGTTCTACTGTTTGACTCAGACACTAGGAAATCCTGGACCATCGTCCTCTGGTTGCAGAAACATGGTTCATTTCTTCATCATGCAGCTCAACTGAAGATGCTTTGTTTCTGATTTGTTTGCTGGCTGAGAAACACAAGGACCCTAGGCCGTGAGAAGTTCTACTTTGGTTCAATCTTCAACAATTGTTTGCATATTGTTTCTGCTAAATTGGATTCCTTGGACCACAGCAACAAATGACTACACACCGTGTGGATTAACACGGGATTAAGCTGTTCTCTCACAGTGCTGAAGCCTAGACGTTTTAAATTAGAGTTGGCTAAGCTTCTCTGACTGTGCGGATTCCAGAGGGAGCATTTACTCATTGGTCTTTCAGCTTCTGATGTCTCTAAGCTTTTCTTGACTTGTAGCTTTTGACCCCAATCTCTGCATCTGTGGTCACATCACTTCCATTTCTTCTGTTTCTCCTTTGTGCCCATTTCACAAGGATGTTTGTCATTGATTTATAGCTTACCTGAAGAATCTGAGATGTTCTTATCTCAAAAGTTGTTAATTATAATAATACATCTGCATGTTTTGTCCAAATAGAGTCTACTGGTAGGTTCTGGGAATTAAGGTTTGGACATGGCTTCTTGAGAACTATGTCATTCATCCTGTCACATCTATCTACCTTTACCTAAGTCTACTACTGTTAGCAAAGCTGAATGCTTTAAAGTAAATCACCGTGCTTTTTATACACTTCACCAATGTGTTCATTTTTTTGAATACACATCTAAACTCTGCGTGTGCAATGATCATGTCATGATGTCTCCTGCACAGACAAGGAGAATGAAACTCTAGAGTGCTGAGGTCTTGACCAAGGTCCCACCACAATTAAGACAAGCACAGAGTTTTGTATATATAAAAGTAGATACTAATATTCCTTCTTTGGAAATTGAGCTTATAATTTTCCCTCCCAAATTTTTGTACACTGTGTTTCAACCAATCAGATAATTTTCTATAAACCCCAGAATATGACTAGGAGATCTGTACTTAGGAACTGCAAGTCCAAGCGAGGAGTTGAAGAATAGCTTTGGAATGAGATTGGTGCTAACTTCACCTACAGCTTTTTTTTCCTAAAATAGATTTTTAATGAGTTTTATTACCTTCAGTACTGAAGAGGACACACACAGGCCACTGTGTTTGAGTCCTCTCTCTTTCGCTTATTGACTGTACGGTCAGGGTTGTCACTGTCTTTTGCCTCAGTTTCCTTATTTGCAAAATCAATTGCAATAACATTTCACAAGGCTTTAAAAAAGAATCAATGAACTAATATGCCTAAATACTAGCTACTTAAGAGTATCTATTCAGTGCACTGTCACTAATTATTACCTACTGTCAACATTTTACATACGTAGGCACCCAATTCAAAATTGGAATGAAATTGCTTGCAGTATAGTTTTACTTGAGGTACAACCAGTGTCAGTCCAGAGTTTAAGGCTGAGAGTTATGCAGTGCAAATATTTCTTAATATCATAGATTTTTGAGAAGGATATTTATGCTTCTTTCTTTTCTACCTCTGCAATTTAGCAACACTTTCTTATGCACTCCTTTTACTATTTCTCTTTGTTATTTAATCTTTATTGGGAAAAAAGTTTTATTTTCTAAGGTAATTCTCAAATGTTAGCAAGCTACGCCCAGGTAATGTGGATTCATAATTGAATTGAACAAACAGTCACGCTCTGTTCCATATGCATGAGCTGATTCCTGCCTTCCTTGGAGGACTAGCGCTTGCATTAGCTCTGCCAAGAATAGGCCAAACTTTCCCTATGTCTACAATTGTGAAAAAAAATCTACTGAGACTAACAGTGTGTATACATGGAGAATGGGAAGATCCAGGGTACTGACACTTTTAGCACAGAGTGGACACTTGTCATCAGGAGATTATCTCTGAACAAAAAGGGTTTACAGTTGCCAAATTGTATAAATTTTATGCTCTGATTGTTTTTAATACACATCAGTGCTCAGGTCTTTGTCATATGTCAGTCTAGCGGGGAGGAAGCAGCCTTAGAAAGTTTAGTCGTTTTCTTGGTCTTTTCATTTATTCACTTTCTTTGGTAATTTTAAATTTATGAACCTCACATAAAATAACATCTTCCTTAAAGAAACATCATGTTCATCAACAAGAAAAACTGATGTATGCTCCGAATAGACCCAAGACATTAACCGGTACCAACTTTTGCTGTCTAGATTTTTTTTTTTCATGAGGAAATGTCATAAAAATGAAATGAAATAAATTGTCTCCATGTTAAGCCATGACTACATGATGAAACTGGCCGTAGAGGTTGAACTATATTTGGTTTTGATTTTTGTCACACACACACACACACACACACACACACACACACACACACACATTTTTTGGTACGAGCAGCCTTTCATAGTCGGTGCTCAAGGGAAGAAATTGTCAAGATTCATTGCAGTAAATGAAATTCTGAGCACGTGGGTAACCACTGTACTTTACTATGAAACATGACAGCCCAGTTATTCCTTTGATCAAAGGGAACTGAGGTGTGTCTGCGTGAGTCATTTCACACAGTATCTTTTCCTACTTCCAGGTGAGTGCAAAATGCCGAGGCCTGTGGTGGGAGTGCGTCACCAATGCATTTGATGGGATTCGCACCTGTGAGGAGTATGATTCTATCTACGCAGAGCACCCCTGTATGTACACCCCAGCCCTCCCCGCCTGCTGCGGGAACTGGCCTCGGATTGCCACTGTGTGCCTCCTTTTTTTTCCCCTACTATTCTACTAAGGTTTTGTCCAATTTGGAGTGTTTCTTATTAGGAACTGACTTTATTTCTGAAATGTGAAAAAAAAAACATATTACAGCATACTTCATCTTTTTTTCTGTGTATTTATAAGTTTTTCAAGGAAAATAATATCTCTGCATCTTAATTTGTTGTTGTTGTTGCTGTGACTCAATACCTGAAATTCACAAATTTAGAAGAGGAAAGGTTTATTTTAGCTCACGGTTTCAGAAGGTCACAGTCCATTCAGGGGAGGCTGGCAGCAATGGAAGTACATGGCAGAGGCAGAGGTGGAGGCAGCTTCTCATGACATCACACACAGGAAGCCAAGTTGAGACTAGTTAAGACTAGTCGTAGTCCTCCAAGGAAGGCAGGAAGCAGCTTATACATCTTTCCAGGTCTCATCCCAGGAATCAGCCCCTCCTGGATCTAGGTGTGGCAGGTGTGGTTAACCCCCATTACAATCCTATAATCCACTTTACATGCCTGTAATCCACCCTTCCAGATTAGGTCCCAATATCCCAACAGCACATGATTCCTTGAACAATCTATAACATTCAGATACCTGAGACTTCTGGGGGACATTCCAGATCCAAAGCACAATATTCTGTGAGTGGTAAAAGGAAGTGACATAATGCTTTCTACACAGTAGATTGACAGTAAATCTTATGTTAGTTGAAGCAATTATTTGTGTGTTGTGATTTTATGTTTAGAATTGAGAAGTTAGATGAATAACATTTCAGAGATGTTGTTCAGTGTGGACCTGACTCAAACTGGCAGCCTGCAGTTATTTTAATTAAAGATTTCCAAGCAAGAGAGAGATGGGGATCAAGAGAAAAAGAAAGATGGGGAGAAATATCCAAAGGGAGGCACAGAATCTCAATATCCGTGGATGAAGAAATCAACACATGTGACACATTATCAACAGTTATATTAAAGCAATTATTTATCTCTCTTGGTATTAGCTTTAAGTCCTAGTTAGGTATCGCAAGATTTACAAATAAGCAGATCTCTTAAGAATCTTTTTGTTAATGTTCTCAATCTTTCTCTATAGCATTTATTATTTAGAGCATTCAGCTGTGCCAGGAAGGACCAGTCATGTTATTAACACAAAGTGGTTTTGGTCCATTTCAAAGTAAATGCCTGGCAATGGTGCCAAATGGAGACGTCTTTCCTCAAGATGAATGAAAAGTTAAACCCGTGGAATGTGATTTCTCCCCTGCAAAGCTGTTTCAGACGACAACGAAACATTCAATCAGAAGAAAGCTTCAAAATATCTTCATCTGTTGTTGAGGAGTTAGGTGTCTGAAACATTTTAAGCATAATTCAGTAGACTTTTTATTACATTTTTGTTTAAAAACTGTTCTCAGTTCTTTCCTCTTTCTCTTTTCTATGCAAACCTAGTTCTACTTACAAAGAAGCATGATTTGGTGCATAGAAAAGAAAACTACACTGGGCACTAGCCTATTCCAAACTTTCTGTGCATGGCCAGAATAAAGAATGACAAAAAGAACAAACAAAACGGGATTAAATGTTTATTTTCTTCAATGTCAGCATGTGCGTTTATACATAGAGGAAACAAAATCACTCATGAACCCACTGTATAAATAAATGCATATTTAATATGTTACTTTTTAGCATTTTGACTATACCACTGTGTTGTATCTTTTCTTTTGTTTTACAGATGTTCAAATAATAAATACCCATTACTTTTTCTTTAAAAATGTACTTCATGTATTTAAGACAATTGGGATGAAAATGTGTTCTAGGGAAATCACATGTCTATTTTTTTCTGGGCTTATATATCTTCACTGTTGTCTTTGAGGAAGTAGAACTTTATTTTTAGATTTTACTGTTTCCCTATAAGCCCAGTCAGATGCCTCTTCCAATGGTCCTATACACATAAGTCATGTGGCCTCAGATGGACCCTTTTTAGGGTCCCATTGAGAAAATTGACTTGAGTTTCCTTGAATCAACCTGTTAATTCATACTGATAGCCAATCTGACATGATCTCCCCTCCAAAATTCTGCATCAGCCAGCATTAGGAAGGTACCGGCACCTTTTTCTTTATGAAATTACAGTAGCCATTGGGCTCCCTATACTCAGAAGTCTTGGTGCTCTGCAGAGGCACTAACTTGTGGGAAAGGGGTTGAGAGTTGAGGAGAAAGGCAAACTGGGCCCATGAGGATATAGATGATTTCATGTCCTTGATCCTGGCGATACTCCAGCCCTAATTTTTACCTTATCTTTGAGGAAAAATTACTGAGGCAGCAGGGAGATTCCAGATCTCTCTGCATACAAAATATAATTCCTGTCCTAAAAAGAAATACATTTTGGCAGTCTTATCCATCCGTGAACTAACATAGTAACACTTGAAAATGTTCTTTGTTTTGATGTCTTTGACTTTATGCAGCTGCCACTCTGGGTTTTGGGATGGTTTCATAGTTGAACATCCTTCTCCTGCAGGAAGTGGCAGCTGCTATTTCACTTCTGCCTGCCTCATTCTCTTCCTGGGCCTCTTGCCACACATTTTATTGGCAGTAGCTTTTATATATGCTCATTTGGCAATGCACGGTTCAATGGCTGGTGTGGGGTATTGGAAGACTGAAGGACAGCATCACCTGGCTTCCAAATAGAGTCTTTGGTTTCATAGCACAAATGTATTCTCCTTGTTTCTAAAGGTTTGCTCATGGATCTTGCTAGCCTGAATTGACAGGAGAAATCTTAAAATATCTTACCCTATATTCATGTATAAAATTCTAGCCAATTATTTGTAAGTCTGGGTTTCCACCAATATTAATAATATAATGACAACCAATCCGCAATATTTTGATTGTTTATGAAAAATTAAGAATATATCCAAGTTGATTCAGAAGTAAAGTCTGACTTCTATTGGCACCTTATGTTCACAAGTGCATAGTCATGTGTTAATGTGTTTCTCACTGGCTTTGCTCTGAATTTATGTCCTGGTCATCCAGTGAAGCTGGTCCTGACGCGAGCGCTGATGATTACCGCAGACATTCTGGCTGGGTTTGGATTTATCTCCTTGCTTCTTGGTCTGGACTGCGTCAAATTTCTTCCTGATGAAGTTTACATTAAAGTCCGCATCTGCTTTGTGGCTGGAACCACGTTACTAATAGCAGGTACCAGACAGAAATAGCGTCGGGAGTGGGTTTACTCACCTAAGGACTAGAGGTGGAAGAGTAGGGTGCTGCCTTCATTATCCTCACTAGGGGGCTTGTTTTTCTAGATTAAAAGAATAAATAACACATCTACCAGTCCTTCTTCCTTGACCTTTAGTATCTGATAAATTGTCTTCCCAACCAACAGCCAAGGGTATTGGCTGAAGTTGTGCAGTTATTGTTTGGTCACTTAAAAAGTTGAACCAGAGGGGTAAGGTGGGGAGGGAGGGAGAGGTGAACAGGGGGACAAAAGGAGAGTGGGAAAATCCTTGTCACCTTGACAAGATATGTATGTACACAAAACGGTCAACTTCATTGTAAACCTTAAATTTTGCACTTATACATATCAATAAAATGGGGGAGGAAGTTATGAAAGGTTTTAAAATGTTAAGATGACTTAATGTGTGATTATTTCTGAGGTAGAATCCTAAAGTAAGCTACCACTTATTTATCTAAACCAGTCACCAGTTTTTTTTTCTTTAAGCAATAAACTAAATTGACCAAATTCACCATCAAATTTTTCTCTTGTGCTGAGCCATTTGACCATTAGCATAACAATAAACAAGCAGCTGCTCTAAAGAATCAAAGAAATGGAGTTCCATAGACAAAAGAATTAAATGTAACAAGTAAATCAAGAGGTGATGCTGAAAAAAATTGAAGTTAAGGAAGAAAAGGAAAATAGGAAGTAATTGATAATAGGGTGACACTCTCCATAGAGAGGCTCGCCTTCCTTATGGTCAGAATTTAGCAAGAAAATACCAGCGAGAACCTGACCAGTTGTTGTCCATTAATGAAAGAATAGGTACGTGAAGATAGATCTTCAACTTTAACCCATTTGTAGATCTGCAAAATTTGGAGCAGTAAGAGCTACACCGAATTGCTAGTGTGAAAACTCAATGTGGGTCCCCAAATCAGCTCTTAGATGACGATCTCCCCTTCACCTGCTCAAAATGAAGCCTCCCTGGTGTGTTTGCACAAAAGCATTAAGACAGGTCCTGACCATCCTCGTGTAGTATTAACTGTTTTAACTTAAAAAAAGAATTTGGCAGTGTTTCCCTCCTAAAACATTCATCCCACATCCAGGCAACTGAAAATAAAAAGCTTTTGCATGGAACAATGCCTTTGATTTAACAACTTCCTGTTGTCAGGCTATGCATTTTTCCCCCAGAATATTCTTTGGAGCATCGCTAGGTATCTTGTTTTTAAATAAAACACCAAAACAATATTTCAGAAAAATGAAAGTCACTGTAGCAAATTCTTACAGGACACAGAGAAGAGATGGCCACACTCAATAGCCA
>PVKB01008326.1:0-18110 GCA_004027205.1 Ctenodactylus gundi | reverse complement strand
TTTTTGTGGGTTTTTTTTTTTTTTTTTGATTTGGAACTAGGGATTGAACCCAGGGCTTTGCGTGTGCCAGGCAGGTGCTGCACCACCACTGAGCTACATCCTCGGCCCAATTGCCCATTTTTTGAGAGAGAGAATCCTTGATTAATGCCTGTATATCCCTTTAGTCTCCTGTTATGTTTCTTAAACATTCATAGGATCCTGTGCCCTGTGTAAGAAGTGAGAAGCCCTTTGGATGATCGTGATCTAATGATTACCTGAAGCACATCTCTTTAGTCTCTAAGACACAAGGAAGACTCTGTATCTTGGATTATGACTAAAGGTGGTTCTCATTCCCAGCTACCACCATTTCCGTGTCCGTCCCATTAGGCATTTGTTATTCTGTACTGCTCCTCACTCCCATCCAATCCTTTCATTCTATTACTTAGGTTCCCCTTCTCCCTATAGCTGTAGTTTGTAAGATCGTAATGCCCCTAAGAACCAGCACTGTGTTTCATACATCTGTGCATCCATCCCTGAGTTGCCTAATGGCTAGTTGGACACTATTCACATTGATAAATATTAACAAAAACACAACAGAAAAAAATCTTAGCCAGCATCCATCGATTTTATTAATGTATTTTAAAAACCCAAGGACATTGATAAATAAATCAATGCTATAACTCATAAATTCTTCGTAGTAGGTTGGGTGCCTATCACCATGTTTTGTAGTGAGATAGAAGTTCACCCTGGTGAGAGATGCGGTGGAAAGGGATGCTTCATAAAGGAAAAAAGGGTACCAGAAAAAGCAAAGGGCATGGGGTAGAGAAACTCTCCCCTTCAATTTTCAAGTATAATGACTGCAAAGGAAGCAGATGTCAACACAACTGTAATTCTTACTCTGCGTACTTCAAAATAAGACGAACCAAACACTGATCATAGCTGGAGGTGATTTGTCCTACGTGTTATCAAAACAACATTTTATAGGAGCTGCAGTAAACACTCCAAATAAAAAAATGTGATTCATGTAGAAAGAGAAACTGTTTTATTATTCTAGCAGAATCTGTGAATAATTTATGAAGTAATTCTAATCATACTTTAAGGAAAGAAGAGACAATGGCCATGACTTTCTCTTGCCTTATATATTAATTATAGAGCTCTCTTGCATTATAAATTTGCTAACAATCTAAGAGAGGAAGATTGCTTTGTTTTAAAATATTAGAAAGTATCCTGGTGGAATATTTGAGTACATGAAAATTGATTTTAGCAATATCTAGATCACATAGAAAATTCAAGACTTAAGGAAGTCTTGTCTCTAAGTATTTGCTAGTTTCAGTTTTTTAATAAAATTTGTGCCAGTTCCCCATTGGTGAGGTTATATTTTAGAAGACTCTGGTCAGCAAGATTCCTCATCTCCAACTTTTTGTTTGGACAGATCCTTTGTTCTGTGATTTTTTAATATGATCTCACATTCTCTTCAGTATTTCTATAGGCTGTGATATTACCCAGGCATAAAAATGGGTTAATCTTCCAAAATTACTCAGTGAAGTCTAAGTCGATAGAAAATTACGCCTTGTCGACCTAGAAAAAGAAATGGTCGGTGGAACAGGGACTTTGTACTCTTGATAGACTGATCGGGAATTTAAAAAAGAAAAATTAGGAATTTAAAAAGTAAAAAAGAAAAATTAGGAATTCAGAAAGTGTGTCTCTCAGTTCATGTACTCACGTAGCAGTTGTTGATTTTGCTAGTGATCTCTATAATCTCAGCTCAGAAAGTGTCTAGTGTGACTGCAACTACAAGATTCCTCAACAGAGGCTTCTCGTAATTCAACTCTGGGACTCATTTTAAAGTCTGTTTATTTTCAAGCTGTTTTTCTATCATATAAATGTATTCCTTGAGTTGAAGAGAGGTGTACTAATGGTTGGCTGGCTGCTCATTAGTAGGTGTTGATATCTCTCAGTGTAATCACTCTGGTTGAGAAAGCCGTGAGTGGCCCCGTTTGGTCATATGCACTTATTCTACCAGTTCCCTGATCACAACTGAACTTGTGATTTTGTATTTTCCGTTGCTTGATGCACCCACACTTTCTCTCAAGGCCTTCAGGACAAGTGTGTTTGGTATTTTCCACTAGCTCAGGGACTGAGCATTTCCCAAATAAGACTCTACTTTGTTTCTCTACTCTCAAGGACTTTCTGATGAATGACAAGAGTAGAGTGTTGGCACGTGTCATTAACAGGCCCGGCAAGGGGACAGGTGCTAGTAATCAAAACCTCATCTCTATGTACAACTCTTTTTTATCCCCCCTCATTTTATTGATATGTATTAGTGCAAGATTTAAGGTTTAAAATGAAGTTGAGCATTTTGTGCACATATGTATCTTGTCAAGGTGACAAGGGCTTTCCCACTCTCTTTCTGTCCCTCCCCCTCCCCTCCCCTCCCTCCTCCCCCACTCTACCCCCCTGTTTCATTCTGTTTTTCATTTTAAGTTCCATAAGAGTTGTGATCTGGGTCTCTCATATCAGAGAGACGATTCAATGTTTCACCTTCTGCTTCTGACTTACTTCACTAAGCATGATGTTCTCAGATTTCTTCCATTTGCCTGTAAAAGTCTCTACATTGTTAGACTTTATTGATGCATAGTATTCCATTGCGTATAAATACCACAATTTGTGTATCCACTGGTCTGTTGATGGGTATTTTTATGATGACATAATATTGAAAACCTATTTTGAGATGGAAGATAAAGTTTCGAATTTTTTTTGCAAGTTGGGTCTTGTTGTAATGGTTTATATCTAAAACGACCCCCAGAAGTCTCATGTATCAAAGAAGTGAGGCATTTGAAGGTTATTGGATCATGACAGTGATTATGGATTGATTGATCTATTGATGAGGTCAGAGCTGAATATGTAATTAGGGGTGGGGCTAGCTGGAGGAGGTGGAGCCTAGTTGGAGGAGGTGGGTGTGTGCCTTTGGAGATTATATCTTTTTTCTGGCTCTTCTACTCTCTCTCTCTCTCTCTCTCTCTCTCTCTCTGTGAGTGTGTGTATGTGTGTGTGTGTGTGACCTGGTTGCCACAAAATGAGCCTCTTTCCTCTTCCATGATTTTTTCTGACAATATTTGTGCCTTGGAGCCAGCTGAGTATAGACTGTAACGCCTAAAATTGTGAACCAAAATAAGACTTTCTACCTTGAAGTTGTAGGTGGCAGGTACTTTGTCCCAGCATCACTGACTGATGAACTGTGTGATAAACCCTGCTGAGCTAAGCCTTAGCACATCACTGATTTTAAATTCAACCCAATCTTCTTTCTTCCCATGTACTTTCTATATGTCTGGTATATGTTTCTGTCTGTTTCCTGCAAACCACTTACAAATTCTGCCTTCCTCTGAATGCCCATCCCAAGGTCCCCACAGGAATTGGATACTTATTTTAAAAGTCCAAGCATTTATCGTGGGCTTGTGAGTTTATACATTTTTTGACTTGTCCCTTCACTTACATTTGATTTGTTTTGATCTGCTAAATTATAATAAGAGCAGAAAATATCTGAGGAGGTCTTCTTGCACCACCCTCCCCAACCCTGTATGCCTCCATATTTCCAATTCCTTCCTAGGCAAAGTAGCCTTGATCTGTTTGTTTAAATTTAAGAATGGATTCTTAGCTGAGGATAATCTCCTAAATTGGCATGTTAAGCTGCACCATTAATTACTAACACTAACACACTCTTGGTACTTAATGCACTTTCCCTCACTCTGCAAACCAGTTTTGTTTTATAATAAATCTCATGACGAATCACTTCTCTTTGCTTAGTTGGGATATCTGAGTTAGCCCCAGGCATTCCTATTTCTTTCTGGTCCTGAGGACCTTATGGAATTAGATTTGACATGCCATTCTCCACAGGGAGCTGGCAGCTGGCAGCACCAGAATGGATGATACACTAAGAAAGTGAGAGTGAGAGTGATCTCAGAGCAGAGGAGTCTCAAGCCTTGCACAGATAGGTGTCAGGCATACTTGTGAGAGTTCTGATATACTAAGCTGGAAGATCTGACAGCGTGGGAGGTTATTAGAAGCAATGTAGCCCTGGGCTGACAATTTCCAACTTAGTTGAAGACTGAGGCCATGCTAGAGTCACTGAGTCAATTAGTGGGAAACTGGTATTAGAACCCAGGTCTTCTGGTTCTTGAAAAGATACAGTATTCCAGGTGTTTAGATCTATCAGTTTTTCCTACTGCTTTAGAGTTTAACACAGAAGGCAACCTGAGAGATAACTAGCAAAATTGAAATGGCTGTAATAAATTAACAATGTATAGTGTTTGGGACCTATGATTACAGGTGCTAAAAAAACATGAAATCTAATGATAATGATAACTTATTGAGAAGTCTCTGGAAAAGGGATGATCTAATGTCTGCTCAGGGCCAAAGGGGAGATGCCTTCTCAAATCAACCGATGTTGTCTGACCTCACGGAATATATAGAAATATTTGGCTGTTCTCATATAGCTTACATCTGTAGAGGCCAAGATAGGAGCCTAAAACATGAAGTTATCTTTCTCTTTGTCAGACTATTCATGAGAGAGATTTTGATTTAGAAGCAGCTCCCCAGTTTGCCAATTGTTGACTGATTATGCCAATTGAAATATAGCACTATTGGAGTGAAGTCTGACGTAGAATACATTTTCTGAGAGTGTTTCGTCTTTGCATTCTTTCTTAGTTTATTGTATGAAAATTTTTTTTTTGTCCTGTGAATTAGTTACATATATCCATAGATCTAAAACCTTTTGATTCAGAGGATTCTTAGGGGCAGAAAGCCTCTTGAACAGATACTTAACAAATTATATTTGAATAATTACATAAGAAAGCCTTGGTCCTTGACTCATTAAGGATAAGACACAACAAAGTTTCTTCCTCCCATTCGTAGGTAGGATTGCTAGACTGGCAAATGAAAAGTAAAACCATAAACCATAAATATAGTGGATCTTTCTTTCATTAAAATATCCAGCAGCTTTTCCACGAACATGGAAATGCTTGTGCTAAGTAGTAAGAAGTGGGGCAGCATGATTACAGCGTCAACTGAACCCCATGATTATGTAATCAAACCTATACATATAATGTTACATTTATGTCACCCTAAGAGGTTACCTGTAACGTCATTAATATTTGTGTTAATGATTACCTAAATATACAATCTGGGAAAATAGCGGTCTCTTTCCTTTCCCAGAGTCAGCTTCTTCTGGCATATTGGCAAAGGGAAGCTTAATCTCATATCCCTGGTGTAGTCAGGAGCGTTTGCTTGATCTTGCTTGTTTTCGGACCCCCTCCACCATGGCCCCTTTGTATTTGTTCTGTCTTCTTGTCGAAGAGCTTCAGAGTTAGGTGTGGAAATGCGTGTGTTCACCTGCACCTTCCATGCCCTACCGCTCACGTGATCACTATTCAAGGCGCACAAAGGGAGACACCGGTGAATCTCAGTCTTTGATGGTGTTTTCTCACGAATACACTCCATTCTTTTCAACCACTCCCAAGCTCTGTTTCATCTCTGTCTCTCTCAACAAGTTCTTACGATACCTCATGGTAGCTGAGAGTTTCTTTGTGCAATATTCTAGATGCAAGGACAGCAAGATAAAGTCTCCTGGTCTCTGCTGAAATGGGGTCCTACATTCTGGGGATTGGAAGGAAGCAGAGATCATCAAATAAACAAGACAGTTTCAGAAAGCAGCTAGTGCTATGAAGAAAAAATAAGTATGATTTTTTTAATCTATACATGACTGTACCTTTATATATCTATCAGTTGACCCCTGTAAGAAATCTCTGTCCCCATCTTCTCTATAGACAATCTGAGAAGCACAGTATCCTCAATGTTTAGTGTATTCAGGTGGAATGATCTCCTGGGAGACTTCAGAGATTCTCCTTCCCCACGTCTGGTTGAGTCCGTGTCCTTGCTCATCTGTCTTGTCATCCCTTGGGTCATACAGAATCGCAAGAAGTGCTCATCCCCAAGGGTGATGATGGAGACAGACAGCACAGTCAGAAAACATGCTGAGAACGAGAGGCGCAATCCTCATGAATGCCCCGCCTGACAATGAAAGTAGCTAACAGCTTTAAGCTTCTCATTGGTTCACAGTCATTTGTTCTTTACAGTGAAATCTTTAGGCAGATAAAAGACAGAACTATTACCAGGCCCATCTGTTCCATATGGATTATCTCTTAACTATACAAATATTGAGAAGAAACTTTGCAATTATTTTTTTTTCTCTTGAATCTGAGCCCAAGTCAGTTTCTCAACAAAGTACCTTTCCCCTAGCCTTTGCATGCAGAGAGGGTTCCAAGATGTGTTCTCTCTAAGTAACATCTTTTTCTAGGAAACTGTGGGTGATTGTGTTTCAGTCACATACAAAACATACTTATCAGTTCTGTGCATGACATAACTATGAAGGATTGAAAATAAATTTTAAAACATGTCTTCATGTGAGCTATAAAAAAAATGTTGAACCCATCAGGCCAAGAATAGATGACAGAATCAAATTTTTTTCTTAATAGGATGGAATGATGTATTTCAACCACGGATATGAAATGTGACAAGGATAAATATAAAGTACTGAATCCTAAATTCTATCTGTACTAATTCAGGGTTACAGAGACCAGGCATTACTTGACAATGAGTAATGTTATAAAAGCCCCTGAGTGTGTTATGAGACCACAAAGGCATCCTATCAATACATCCATAGTATGGCGTAGTGGTGAAAGGGCAGGTGCCCAGAACACAGAAGGACACATTTGCACTGGGAAGATTTACATCTTGAAATGCGTGTCTCACTTGGAGACTGACTCACAGGCAGGGATAATTAGGAACAAGGAAGTGTTGGAAGCAGGTGAGCTGTAAGGGAAAAGTGTCTAAAAACGAAATAATGTGATGAACCATTTTTCTGAACTGAGGAATTTTAACACGGAAGGAAGAGGCTGTCAGTAGGCCTATTATTATGATACTTTCAATGTGTGCAGGGCTAGAGTGTGAGAGAGCAAGGGTCAGAACTATGTTGTGCAAGGGAACTCATGGCAGACAGGAACTCATCAACAGTCCTGCTGCGGAACAGGCACCTAACCAAGAGATGGGTGCTTCGCCACTGGGAATGATCAAATAAAGGAAGAAGTTAAGCAGGCCGGTAACATGCAAATCACTGTTAGTTATCTTTATTTGAATTTTGGTTTTGCTATGCTATTTGTTAGTTTTCCTTTTTTGGCCCCCAATGTGGAAACGCGCAAACTATGAGTGTTTTTCAGTATCGAGTCCCTCCACCCTTGCCTATGTGTAATGTCTCCATCAGATTCTACAATGCCAGCTCTCGGGTGGACAGCTGGGGACAGGTAAGGATTCTCCTTCTGGCCTGCAACTTTGTCAACTAGGGAGAGGCACCCAGGAAGCTCTGGCTGTGACACTATTTTTAAAATCAACTTGGTTAGATATTCACAAATGTGTTGCTTTGAAATAAAAATTTTGACTACGAAGAAGTATTTGGGAGTTTCAGGGAATCTCCCTTGTAAAATTGATATTCTAGGGAGAATCAAAGGGAAAAAATGAAATCATTACCTTGTGAATATAGACGAGAAATGTTTGAATACAGCCCTGTGTCATGCCGCCTAATTCTTGTTGTCATTATGCGGGCAGTGTCTGCCATAAAAAAGTTGGAGTGGGCTTCAATGTGGGACTAAAATTTGTCTGTAGAGTCAATTTTTACTGAAATTTCAGCTTATTATTTGGATTGTGAGTTTGGTAACTCAGCTCCTAGTGCTCATGTTCGCCCGCAGAAGAATGGAGCAATTATTTCAATTTACCTCATCAAACCAGCATGAGCAAACTTCTCAGCTGAAAGTAGTCACAAGAAATTAAACGACATCCATCTACAAATGACACTGGCATATTTACTACTCTGCACTCCCTTCCTAGCCCAAAGTACTCTTTCCAAAAGCTTAGGAAGTATTTTAGAGCTGTCTCAAATGATACTCGAACCCACACAAGTGATCATGACCAGGAGAATAATGCTGGTAAGTGCTTCTGGTGGAAATGGCACCGCTGCTTTCTTACATGTGCTAAGTGGAACTTTCTCCAGATTTTTATTTCTCAAATAGATCTCAGAAGAGAGGACCAAATCTTCACAAGGAAGTAATATTACTTATTTATTTTTTAGGCAGCCCTTTGAAATGTTAACTGGTCTCAACATCAATGTATTGCCTGCGTTTTTATTGCTGTTATTAAAATATGAGTTCACTAATTTTCATCTGTATTAATAATACATTTTGAAAAAGAAATTCTAAGTAAGAAAATCTAATACTTGCTTCAAGAGCCACTCTTGAACTTCGATCTTGAGTGTCCCCCACAACCCTCACGTTCCTATGGACACTGTGTACTGTTGGGAGGTGGGGCCTGGCTGGAAGGGGCGGATGACTGGGCTTGACCTGGAAGGCTGTGTGCTGGTTCAGCCTTTCCTCTCAAACTTGTCTCTATTCTGCCATGCCTTGAGGAGCTCTGGCTCAGGTTCTTGCCTGCCAGGTGGTTCCGCCACTCCCAGCTGCCCACCCATGAATGGACTGTGACCTTGTAAAATTGTGAGCTAAAATAAATGCTTCCTCCCTAAAGTTGTGGATGTTGGGTACTGAGTCACAGTGATGAAAAAGTAAGACAACTGCCTAATGAAATTTGTAGGTATTAAGAGGTAGAATATTTTCTGGATTACAAGAGGTAGAACAAAGAGCCTGCAAATCTCTGTTAGTCTTTATACTTTTTCATGTGGCATAGGCTTATCTTACTTATCTTTGTGTTTCCAGGGCCTAGCACAGTGCCTGCTACGTAGTAGGTCCTCCAGAAATTTTGGTTAAATTACAAGGTGAGGTAGGAATGGAACATCTTACAACCTGGCCTCTGTGTTTGTTCTCCAGGCTGTGTCATAACAGTGAAAATGGAAGTTGTGTAGGGTAGCTTTGCTTATTCATACTAAAGTACTTTTAGTGTAGTAAGGCTCAATTCAGACTGTATTTTAGCTTCACCTGAAATGTGTGCAAATCTCAATGCCCAGGGTGCTCAGAGGTATCAACATTTGGAGCAGGGTATCAATATTTCTCAGATCTCTGAAGGAAAAGTCGATTGGGCAGCCATGTTTGAGACCTATCACCTAGGAATATGGCACATCTGAGCAACTGCATGCACGTGTGTGGGCATTTACACATATTACAGAGAGAATATGTGAGCTCCACCTTGTGTCTTTTGCCTATACCATTTCTCTTGTGTGGCAAGGTCAGGTTTCCAAGGTCTGCAGGGGAAGAGCTTGCCCCAGACTACAGAAAATAGATAAATATGTGTGGAGAAGGAGTTGGCACCATAAATCACTTCACTATTAATTATACCATGGCCTGTTTTTATGTTCACTCTTCTTTATAAATGAGATGAAATAGCTTTACAATGTGCCTAACATCATTTTAAAATGCCACATAAATTCACTCCTGTTTTTATGGGGTTGAAAATTTTTAACACAAAAAATAATTTGCCTAGCTTGAAGAATTTGCATAAAACCATCGTAGGGGTGTGTTAAAAATTACTCTTCTTCCCTTTAATGGAAGAGCTCATGTCAAGATGTAGGATGGATTCCATTCTTACTGTGCCCCAGGTGAACCTCACACTTGCATGCTGAAGAATCAATTTAAAATAAACTCTCAAGTTACAATAAGCGTTTACCTTAAAATACATATTTCGGTATCCACCTTAGGACCATGTAAGGAAAATTGCTAGAGGGTGCAGTGCCCTCCCTTATTCCACGTCTGTGGAGCTTGTGTTGTTTTGTCCCCCAGTGACAGGAGGAGTATGACCTAGGTAGCCCAGCTCTGATGCCTGAGAGATAATGCTAAATTGTAGAGGCAAGAAGGTGATGCAGTCTGAGCTGTATGTCCCAAATTCTTGTGGTAGCGTGTCCTTGGCCAGCATTGGCCTCCCTCTGGAAGTAGGTGTGGGGGAAGGCTTGCTCTTCCTATGTGCTATGGAAGCAGAGCAGAAGTGAGGAGATGCTGGGGACACGCCCGTTAGTAGGCTGCAATATACAATTTTTGGAACAATCCAGGGAGCTCAGGGAACCTGGGGAACTCAAGGACCAAGCTGGATGATGAAGGGCATGTGGGAAAATTGAAAAGTATGCTCGTGTTGTCTTTGGGGCACCAGTTTGGTTCCAGAATTAGCTCATAGCAAATCTATCAGCAATTCTAGCCTCTTTTTCCTCCTTCTTAGGAGTGATTCACTCCTCATTCTAGTGTTCATTCTTCATTGGAAATGACTCCACTATCAATGTTTCCCATTAGATGGGTGCAGAGCTCCTTTTCAGTGCTGAAAGTGCCCTAATTTTTTCCCTTTTTATTGTCATATATATATATATATATATATATATATATATATATATATATATATATATATATATATATGCAATATATGAAGTTTACATTGATCTTGAGTATTTTGTGCACATACGTATCATGGCAGAGTTACACATCCTTCCCTTCTCTCTCTTCGACCCTCCCACTCCTTCCTCCTCCCCGCGAATTGCCATTATTCCCCACGTTAAGTTCTATGAAATAATTGTGACCTGGGTTTCTCATATCAGGGAAACCATTCGATATGTCACCTTCTGCTTCTGACTCACTTCACTAAGCACGATGGTCTCAAGTTGCCTCCATTTACCTACAAAAGCTTCCAGCCTATCTGTCTTTACAGATGAGTAGTATTCCATTGTGTACAAATACCACAATTTATTTATCCATTGGTCTGTTAATGGGTGTTTTGGTGTCTGGGGTGATGGTTGCATTGCTCTGCCAATATACTGAAAAACACTAAAATGTATGCTTTACATCTGTCGATTGTATGGTATGTGAATTATATATCAATAAAGCAGTGATAAAATACTCTTAAAATATTTTTCAAGCCTTAGCCCCAAGCCCTTTGAGAGGCTGAGGCAGGCAGATTATAAATTAAATCTGAGCTTGGGCAATCAAGTGACTTTTTGATTGTGATAGCCTGTCTCAAGATCAAAATTTAAAAGAGGAGCTGGGGCTGTAGCTCAGTGTGAAAGCCCTGGCTTAATCCCCAGACCATGATTCTTTAGTTACTACAGTATCTTCTGTACATTAAAGATGCTATATTAACTTGATATTCATTACACTTTTAAATATCACTTTTGAAACTTAAGCATGACAAAATAAATTTCCTCAACATTAATCTTGGTGATATTTTTGTCATCAAAAACGTAAATGGCTCATGGGGGAAGGAAGAAGAGGTGGAGACAGAAAGAATCCAACTCGGGCATTTCTGCCGAACCTCTTAATTAATTTTGCTCTTTGTTCAGTCTCAAGGCTTTGTCTGCCAGCTTGACTCTTTCTGCCTTATCTTAGTTTGCGGTGCAAATTTTCTGGGGTTTGGCCAGTGTCTAAGTGACGTGTTTACCTGCTACAGTGGGCCACTCTCCAGCTTTAGGTCTTAGTGTTGCTTGGCTTGTAGTTTGTTCCTGGCTTAAAAGACTTACAGTACCATTGAGTGTGTTAAGGCCTCGAAATCTTTTTATTTTTTTTTAATCCCAGAGATTTGTTTGAAAGATGAAGCTGTCACAGAAGCACCCAAGGAAGTCGTGACAATTCTCTTTCACTGCGAAGCTCTATTTAGGAGAAATGCAGAAAACTGCAGAGTTGCAAAAGTGGAGTGTTTACCAAAGGATAAATCTAATCTTCTTACGCTTTGTCTAATTATTCTGTATGAGTTAAATAGTTGCTTCCACATACTTTCCAATTTCTCACCGCCAGCCAGCCTAATATTTAACTAAAAATATTTTCCAATGCGTTTTTATTAAAAATTAACTTTATATGGTGGAAGTCACCCCTCCTTAGTGTGCCGTCTGGTCCCTGGGCCTCTGCACTCTCCCTTTCCTAGCAGATCACACACGCACACCATGTCCTAACACTTCATGCTGATTACATCCCTTGCTCCTACCTGATGACATCCAGTGATATGCACACCTGTTGGAACCAAACCTGTGGCTCCAATTTGATTTTTCCACCTTGTTCTCCATAGCACTCATATAAAAATTCGGCTCATGTAAACTGGCTTTTCCACTATCACCCAAAAAATATTCTGTAGTTTTTCAATTTTGTATATTTTCTCCCTCTATTCTCCAATTCTACTTTCTATGTTGGGTTTCTGTAACTAATGGAAGCTTTTAGAACTGTGTGTGTTTGTCAGTCAGCCTGACTATCATCTACCTATCCATCTATATATCCATTTATCATCTCTCATTATTCTATGTAGCTATCATCTATTTATCAGTAAGCTATAAGGTAAGGTAAAGAATTGCCATACTCCAAATGATCAGAGATGCAGTTCAAGGCAGATTGCCGTAGAATCAGAAAGAGTCTATTAGAGCTGATGTTCTGGTTTGAAGCCATTGGGTCAGACAGGAGAACACTTCCTCACTTGGGGAAGAAGGATAAGCTTCCTGTTGTATTCAAATTTTGAACTGTTTGGGTGAGGTCCACCCACCTTAGAAGGACCATTAGCTTCACTGAGTCTCCTGATTTAACTTTTAATCTCAACTAAAATACAACCGAAATGATGATTGTTCACATGTCGGTACAATCCGTGGCCCAGGCAAGTTGACACATACAACGAACCTTTACATTTACCCTATAAACATTTGCAACTAGTCGTGATTATTTCTCTAGAAACATAATTTTGAGCATTTTTGTTGTGTTGTGTTGAGTTGCACTGGGGATGGATCCCAGGGCCCCATGCACACTTAGCACTCTGAGATTCACTTCAACCTAAACATCCTAGACATTCAGTGCTGCTTCTTACATCTGAGCTTTGAGACTGGCCAGCACCCCAGCTGCTGATCCAGTGTGCAGGTTACACTGTACTTTGTGTTCACTGTCTTTTGTCCCCAGTCTTATCCCAGAGGAGGACTATAGTTAATTCTCCCAGGGTGACCAGATCCTCCTATATTTTTGGTTTCATTCTCTGATCTCTAACAGAAATCTTTCCAGGGTGTGTACACAAAATGAACAACTGCTATTTATGTTCCGATGTTAAGCACACGCTTGAGAGAATTGATCATTGAAGGTAAAACGGGAGCACAGGTTTGGACTTTTTGGAGTTGGCTTTACCTGAATACAGAAAATTAGTCTCTTCAATCCTCATTATGTTGGGAAACAGCTGTGATGTGATTTTATCCTAGCTTGTATAGAAATTGTTAATCTGTTTTCCTGAAAGTAAACAAAAATACGAATATTCAAAAGAAAACTTTTAATTAAACTTTGTAAATTATACAGTCAGAAGTCCTCTGCCCTTAGATTAATCTTAAAAGTTTAACTTTATTGCGATAATAAATTTCACCTTGTTTATGTTTAGAAGCATTATTTTTATTTAGGTAACAGTTTATGAGGAAGAACTCAACTAAGGTTGAGTCCGCAGCCCTCTTGAGATTGTCTTCTTAGCTATAACAAGACATCTGTGGGGTTGAGCACACCATGTTGCGGGCTGTGGTACATTGTGCCTTGTCTGATTGGCATGCCCCATAAACCCTGCCAATGTAGTGACAGCTACCTGAGAGGTTCTTCCCCTGGTCGAATGAGGCCTCCATCCAGGCACTGGAGCCCCATGTGTCTTCTTGTATCATCTGGCCCGTCATGATGTGCGCTGTTCTCCATTTCTACACCTGCCATTCTATCCTTAGTGCCTTTGAAAATGGCACGTTGATACCGATAGAGAGTTGTTGCTGTTATGCTTCTGATATCAGAGATTTCACGGTTGGAAGCATAGGACATTGTCACTGACTCACAGAGATACAAGCTAAGTGTGGGATCAAGTCATGTTATCTCTGTAAACAACAGCGCTTATGAGCTTATGAAATTAACAAATGGAAACTGATTCTCCCAGTAGATTCCTTAATGACAGGGACAGTATTATTTTTTTGGCTTCCCCAAAACTTAGCATAATTATGTGCCGAGTGAAGGAAAGAATGATTAATGTAAGTAATTTCCTTGTTGACTTTCAATTTTATATGAGCAAGTAACTTTTCAGAAAAAACTCATTTAAATGTTTATGTTAATTTCTTTTCATAAATACTGTTTTGAAGCTGATAATTTTAGGGGTAATGAAAATTCAAAAGTCAGGTCATCTCCCAGGGAGAGTAGGAATTGGATGTCACTTTCATAGTGCGAAATATTTAGACAATCCTAATCATAGTTTTGGTAATTATAAAATTATTAATATCAGCTGTCAGTTATATTTAGACTTCAAAGGTAGAATTTAACCTCTAACACTGTCCAAACTGTCATGTAAACAACCTAAATTAACTATCCTTTGAGATCAAAAACTAATATCTTATAAAGATTTACTTGGAATATGCTAATTTATTGAAGCTTCCTGGAAACTAAATTTAAATTCAAGACAATTAAATGTTAATAAATTTCTAGTGATCAGAGAAGAAAATTGGGAAGATAAAGATTCTTTCTTATGCTTCAGAGACAGGCTTACAAAGTGATAAAATAAAATGTTTCCTTTGAAAGTGACACCTCACATTACAGTGCTTGAGTGTCCTTATATAGTGAATGAACAATCTCCCACCACTTTCCCCCGACATTGAGGTAGGTGCTAGGGTCAGTGAGTTAAAGAGATAATAAGGGGTTGGAGGTATAGCTCAGTGCGTGAGGGCACTTACCCGGCAGTGTGTGCCTGTCCTGGATTTCATACCAGGCACCACATAGGCTGGGTGTGGTGGCACACTGTGCTCCTGCAGAAAATAAATGAATAAATAAAAAATAAAGGTCAGCACTTCTGGACCTGGCTCAAAATATTATATAAAAAAGAGGTCATAATAAGCAGTTTTTATTAAGTAACTTTCATGTGGCAGAAGTTGTGCTGAGCACTGAGATAGTAGATGAGAAAAACAAAGATCACGTCTCTTGGACCCCTACAGCTGAGTGGATAGGAAACACAAATGCGTAAGAAAATACATACTAAGTAATTTAAACATAAAGACATTATAATGTGTAAATACTTAGAGCATGGTATTTAATAATAAATATTTTGACTTTTCTAAAAGCTTATTTCTAGGGATAAAAGAATGGCACAGCGATTAAAAGTGCTTGCCTAGCAAGTGCAAAGCCCTGAGTTCAGTTCCCCAGCACCAGGTAACTAGGGCATGGTGTTACATGCCTGTAATCCTTCCATGCAGGAGGCTGAGGCAGTATTGCCGTGGGTCTAAGGCCAGCCTAGAGGGCATTGTGAGATCAGGACCAACCCGGGCTACAGAGTGAAGACCCTTTCTCAAAAAAATAAATGAAAAAGTAAAGTCAGTCTTATTTCTGATTGAGATAGAGAAACCTTCATTTTTGAGGGAGTACAGGGCTTGAGCCAAAGCTTTGAGTTGGGGATTTAACTGTAAATATTTGCTCAGGATGCCAAATTTGCCCACAGCATGACACCAGAGCCCTTGTCCAGTACTGCCAGCTCACACCAACAACCCCTTGAGGAGTTTCTCACTTGAGGAAATAAAACTAATGCAGGAAATATTTAACTTCAGCTCTCTGCCAGCATAGTATTGACCTTGTATGTTCAGCTCTGTAATTTTAAGACTTCATAAATATAAAAAAATACTTACTTTTTTATCTTCAGCCTGGCTTTAATTTCTCTTCTCTGTGAGAACTGTAAACCTGCCAACTTTAAAGTTAGTTGATCTATTTATTCTGAGCCATTGGAATGCAGAATAAGTCATCTGTTATTTTTTTTAAAGTTAGAGCAATCTTAACAGATATCCTAGGGAAAAAGTTTATTGCACACATTAAAAATGAAATTTGGTTTATTTCAATGGCTTTCGGAGCAATTCAGAGTGCAGGTATTTATTGCTCAGATGCATGCTCTATACCTATTACGAAAGTACAGAGGGTTATGATGGCATTTTCACCCTCTTTCCTTTTAAAAGTGTTTCATTTTTCTGAAGCCCTTTTAAAATTTTCTAACTACCAACTTACAGGATCAACTGAGGACAGGGCTCGCTGTCCTGGAGACTGATTTTGTAAACACAGGAGCAGCTATGGGCAGCAGCTGAGCCTGGTGCCCCAGAAAATGGTATGTTGTTTCTTGATTCTGTCCAGCTGGCCTCCTGCTCAGAGTCACATCTGTGGTCAGAGCCAGGTCAGCCCGAAACAGGAAGGGTCAGGGGGAGGGTCCAGGGCCTGAATTTAGAATCCGCCTTCTGGGTTCTGTGGACGTTGTGGATGCACATCCAGATGCCAGTCCTAGAGGCAGACGAGCTGGGCTGCCAAAGCTGGGCACACAGGCCAGCAAGGGACCAAGGAAGAATTGCCTTTCAATGAAGGATAGCTTCTGGTCAGGCGACGGAAGCTAGGCAGTGGCTTACAAGAAGCAAGCCTTTGTTTGCAAGGACTACCTCTGCAGGTAGAGCACCCTGGATGAAGCTTAAGTGTAGAAGTATATGCAGGAGAGATGTGAGATGTGAGGTGTCACTGAGAAACAAACTAAAACCCAGACCTCAGAGGCCTGGAGGACAAGGGAGATCAGCAAGGCTGATGCTTAGCACAGAGCAAAAGAATCCAGCTACCCAAGCTGGAGTCCTGAATGGAAGAAGATGTAAGATCTGTTATAAAGACTGAAATGCGGAGTCAGAGCAGAAGTTACTGTAAATGCCCCTGAAGCCTAGGACTTGATGGGTTGCGAGAAGGAACGGGGTGAGGGTTGGGATAAGTTGGACATCAGTGGGTCCCCTCTGGGACATGAGACCCAGGGTAACTGGAGAAGAAAGTATACCTCAAAAAACTTCAACCATTTTTGAAATAGTCCATGTAATTCTCCATTTATTTTCTATATTCCTCTTAGTTTTATGGTGTAACTCTTCCATTCATAAATTATGGCCCCATTTCCCTCATCCAGAAACTCGTGTGCCCACTGTTTGATACTCAGCATATGCTCTCTGAGCATCTGCAATATGTAGACATATTGTTCTGGATGCTTGGAGGGCTCCAGTGTTCAGTTAGGTACAGTCACCATCTCTAAAACACTGACATGACAAGAATGCAAATAGATGTTCTAGTGATGGACAGGGTATGAATGGAGGGAACACATGGAGGTGTCGAAGTGCCATGAGGCGGGGTAAGGAGTGTTCGTGGAAGGCTTCCAGGAGAAATCTAGCTTGAGCTGAGCCTTTGCAGAAGGTGGACTTCGGGTGGGTGTAGATGCATGCAGTAAGGCTGAAGAAAGAGCAAGCTTTCAAACATAAAACTTTCTGTAGCAGAACAAGGAGTCAAAAGGTTAGAATGTAGAGATATCTTTGCGAGTGGGAATGTAACCTTGCACATCCATGCACAGATTTGGGTACAGACTTAAGTGTCAGATTAATTCCAGTGAGTCACATCGAAGCTGTGTGCGGTAGTTCCAGAGGCTTTTTGAATATTTTATGTGTAAGATAGTGCAGTGAAAGAAAGAGAAATACTTAGTTTAATCCAGAGTGATTTGAATGGGGACTGAGAAGAAAGCCATGTCAGAAGGGATGAGCAATTGTGACACCATTCTGAAGTTCCACGATGGTAACAATTTGATGAAAAAGAGACAAGATTTCAGTTCTCTGGACAAATAAGTAGCATTAAGGAAATTGGAAAGAGAAACCTGTCCTCTGTGTGTGCATGTGTGCTTGTGACTAGTCTAGGTAATGGGTGCGGAAGCCTGAAATACACATACCAGGTTGATTTTGCAGCCAGTGAAAAATAGATATGAACATGTTCAGGCAATTAGAATGCGGTCCCCATAGCTCAGGGGACATGTTAGGGTTTGAGAAAGAAATAAGGTCAGAACTTTGGATTTCATAGTAATATAAGAGACAGAAGGAAAACAAGGAACAGGAGGTAGAAATATGACGATGTAGATCACTGGAACCAGGAAAGTGTAACAAGCCAAAAGATAAGAGTTTCCCTTGGAGGTTGTATCATTCCTGTTCTCCATTAATTAAAACAAGAAAAACTGTATTTAATTACGCATTTTTGATGAAATAAACATAGAACAGTCAAAGTCAAAAATTAAGATAAATTATATCATCTCACAACTCA
>PVKB01008325.1:0-18113 GCA_004027205.1 Ctenodactylus gundi | reverse complement strand
TAAGAATACAGACCCAAGCAGGGGGTACGTGAACACGTTTAACACAGGGTGAAGTGAGTGACATGGATTCCTCAGATCTTAGGACACTTTTCTGTGGTAAGCGGCCATTTTCCTACCTGTGTCTTGTTTACATACCTTGAATATGCACATGAGATATTTTAAATTTATTCCTATTTGGAGATTATCTAACCTACCACGCCACAGGCAAACTCTCTCCTTATTTTACAGGTAATCCATGCCTCACGAATAATTGAGATTAACAACAAACTTCCAGTGACTGGAGGAGCTCCAGACCTTCAAATGAATCGGCCCGCAGTTCAGTGAGGTGGTTTCTACTCAGATTTCTGAAACATGAAAGGGTTATTTCTGAATCAATATTTATACAAGACATAAAAGAATCTCCAGGCGAGAAAATGTGCAGACACTGCCGGGTGTCAAATGCTTTCAAGGGGTGTGAGATGGCACGGCCATTTGCAGGACAGTGAAAACCTCATAGTGTAAAGAAGCTTTGCCTCAGCAATCCCACTTCTAGGTTAAGAGTTCCGTAGAAATCCTTGCCCACGCCACAAGGAGGCACGTGCCAGGACGTTCATTGTAGCCATCCATGTAATGAGCAAACTGGGTGCACTCAACATCCCAAGTAGGGGAATTCTGAAGTAAACTATGCTGTATACGTGTTGTGGAATATTATGTAGGAGATTAAATGAACAGGGTATGATTGCGGGACGTGTAGGTCGGGGGTAAAGTGCCTCCCTAGCATGCACAAGACTCTGGGTTCCATACCCAGCACCACATAAATATTAGGTAGGTGTGGTGGTACATCCCTGGAATCCCAACATTCAGGAGGCAGAGGCAGGAAGATTGCCATGAGTTCAAGCCAGCCTGGGCTACATAGTGAGTTCAGGTTCAACCTGTACTACAAAGCAAGACTCCATCTCAATAAATAAATACATAAATAAATAACTGAAAGTGCTACTCTTTAGTCTGAGAAAAGAAAGAACTCTGACGTAGTAGAGTTGCAGGATGAAACCATTCAATTAACAAAAAAAGGCAGCTGCATGACAAACATAGTTTGCTATACGAACATGTGTTTATTGGGAAATGTGTGGGCAAAGGTCTGGAAACAGAAAGGCAGGGTAGTCGTTACCTCGGGATGAGGTGTCACAGCACACTTGGTATTTTTACTGCAGCTACTAATTCCTCTCTCCATGTAGAATGTCATCATGCACTGCTACCCTAATGGAAAATACATTGATTTATTGAATAATGGTTCAGGATGTTTCATTATTGATTTTTAGCTGCAGTGCCGGGGATCAGACCCTGAGCCTCACTCGTGCTGAGCACTGTCTTACCGCCACATCCACTCCTTGGCCTCCGTGACAGGAATTATCTAAACAGCCAAAGATCGGAAGCAACCAGCGTTGACTAGGGCTGTGACAAGGAAGTATTCTTATTCGGAAGGATTGACCTCAAAACTCTGGACCAGTGAGAGCAGGCGGCGCAGCTGTCTGGATTTCTACTAGGGGGGCCCTACTCACAGTTTCTCAAGGAACAGGTAGTTTTCCCACGCGGCCTCTCCCAGAGACGGAATGGCGTTTCCTTGGCGGTTTCTGCGCAGACACACAGGCCCTACCGTTGACTAACGAGGGCCACGGGGCACCAAAGGCTGCTCTCACCCACCGTGGCGAGTCATCGCTCCGAGGGAGCAGAGCCTAATGGGGAGCGAAGGCCAAACGACGACGCGGGAGGGGAAGTCACAGGAGGCGCAGGAAACGGAGCGTTCAGTCACACACACGCGCACGCACGCACACACGAGCGGACAGCAGCCAGGCAGCCGCAGGGCACGTGGCACAGGAATCAGAGAAGGAACCCACCAGCACAACGTCCGCGGGTGTGGGGTTGGGAGCACAGCGCAGGAAGAGTCCAGGGAAAGGCTGCGGGTCGGGCGGAAGGCAGGCCACATGACGAGCGTGGATACTCACAGCTCGGTGACTTTGGAGCGGGTGTGGGCACCGGGCGGCAGGACCAGAACCCGGTGGAGCCTCTGCACGGGGTGGAGGCCAGCGCACAACAGGGTGGTGTGTGTGCAGATGCCGGGGTCGGGGCTAGCGGTCTGCTCCTCTGCAGACAGGACTCCTTTTTCTGTGGTGCGACTGACATGGTTTGAGGAGTCGTGAGACCCAGATGCCAGGACGGTTGTGTCACTTCCGTCATGTCCTTTGGATCCTGAAGCCGCACCTGGTCTGCAATGGAAGGTGACACGTCCAGGTGCTCTGAGGGAGAAGAAGCTGCCTTTCGCAGCCATGGTGGCACCTGTGCAGTACGCACTGGAGGTGGGGTCAGCCCCAGGGGCGCCGTTGTACTGGGGACAGCGGTGAAGTTGCACCCTGGGCTGCCTCCTGGCCCGGTGCTGCAGCTGGTTTCAGCTCTGGCTGCTGAGCTGCAGCCTTAGACGTCGGGGGAGGCTGGCTGTGGGTGAGCAGGGTCGCCGTGGCTGGCTTCAGCTCTGCAGCAGGCCGTGGAGACGGGGTCGACCCCGGTACTGAGGGGGAACGGGGACCTCAGTCGGTTTTCCCGGTGCAGGCTGCACCGGATCTTCGTGTGACACTCTCACGTCAAGGTGCTGTGGAGGAGGAACGGGGACCTTCCCGGAGGCTGTAGACAGCGCCGCCTCAGCAGGGCCGACCGTCATCCTGAGACGCCCCGTCATGGGGTGCGGGCTCTGCACGGTCAGGGGAGAGCGAGCTGGCCGCTGACCCGGGGGTGCCGCTGTCCCCTCCTGACTGGCGGAGGGCTGAGGCACCACTTCCTGTGGCGGCTTAGTGACTGCAGGTGCGACCGCCTGCTGGGCTGCGTTCAGATCTTTCTCCCCTGGAGGCTGAGCTGGCGCTGGCTTCGGCGCTCCCCATGGTTCCTGGGGAACTCCAGGAGCTCCAGCCACCTTAAGGGACTCTGATGGCAGAGATGGAGCCTTCAGCTGTGTCGCCAAATGGTCCGCAACTGTAACGTGGTCCGGATATTTTGTTGTGACCTCTTGGCTGGGCTTGAGAAAAGTTTTTCAAGAAACTCTGGAGACTTTGGAGCACCCATCTCAGTTGGGCCATACTGAGCTTCTTCAGTGGGGACCACAGGCCGTGGAGGGTCCTCCTGCTGGACAGGGGAAAGGCCGGCCTCCAGAGTGGGCCCCGATGCCATGGGGAGCGCCAGATCTGCACAACGGACTCTGGTTGTAGGCAACACTGCATGCAGATCTTTTAAAGTTGGCTTCACATCTCGAGATGGAAATCTGAATATACTTTTTAATTTAAAAGAATTACTTCTGTCCTTAGATGGTTGTGAAGGTGACACCAGGAGCCATTGCTGGACTGGTGAATAGGCCACCCCTGCTGTGGGCTTTGAGGACAGAGCTGAGCTCTCCTGATGGCTTGGAGAAAGGTTTTCAGAGAGCTCTTCACGTCGACCTGGGGCCTCTTCATAAGTTGCCGATGGCTCGTCTTTTGCAAGAGGAATTTGCAACTGACTTTTCAACTGTTGCTTATCTTGTCCAGGTTCAGAATGCCCAGGGAGCTCTATGGACTGAGTAGGGGCCATCAGAAGGACTGAAGTTCGTATTTCAACCTCTCTGGTCACCCCTTGATGTTTCACAGTGACCAGAGTCTGAACGTCATCACGATGGCCAATGTCATGAGGGAGCTCTGGAGGCCGTGCTGCAGGGCTCTGGTTCACTGCAGAAGGTGCCACCTCCTGAGAAGTCTCTAACTTCTCGTCAACTGTGGTGTCCTGCTGGGAGACTTGCTCCTCTTGAAGAGGATCACAGAACTGAGCCCTTTGATCCTGGGAGGGCCCCACCTCCTGCGTCAGTTCCAGAGGCAGAGATTGGGCTAGATTTTGAATTCCAGAAAGCCCTACGTTCTCTGTAGTTTCCTGGTAGACTGGAAGCCCCTCCTTGCCGGGGAAAGATTCAGTCTGTACAGAAACCTCTGGAGGTGGAAGCGGGAATCTCCTGCTCTTCCTCTTCTGTGCAATCTGGAGGTCCTGATGGCTCTAGGAATGGTTCCACAGCCTTGGTGGGCTCAGACATTACAGAAATTTTCATATCTGCCAGAACCATGAAAAGACAATGGTGGCCTACTTGACCCTGGTCTGCATGTTGACCTTTCACTTCCTGAGCAGGTGCTCTTGCAGTTGTTGTGTCCACAGGAGGCTCCAGATCTTCAGCGTCATCCTCACCATCTGGGCCATATTCCCTGGGCAGCGCAGCCTGGGATGGAAATTCAGGGCGGTTGGACGCAGACGCCGCCTCCTCAGGACTCTCTGAGAACACAGCTGGTGGCTGCTGCCGACCTCCCTGCTCTCTGGGCAACCACAGAGCTGGTGTGCGTATCCTCACAGGTGCAGTGGAACCAAGGTAGCCGATGTCCCCTGGGTGTGCCACGGGAGTCAGGGCATCAAAAAATTTAGGTGGATTTTCTGAGCCAAAAGAGATCTTATTTGGCCCTAGTGGCTTAGAGTTTATTTTGACTGGGTGCCTGGCCCACTCCGGAAAGGGAGCAGCCAGGACCAGCAGAAGTAAGTGTTGCCATGTGAGGACCCGTGGGGCCCAAACAGGCAGAGAAAACGTAACTGTGAAAGGCTTAGTCACAAAGACCTAGGCCTGAAGGGTGCCGGCACCACGCCTGCCAGAACCTTTCTGGTGGCCACTTGAAGTGAGCACCTTGTCAACCCCCAGCACTCCACCCTGCCCCACCCAGCCTCTGTGACATTTTTGAATGGGAAACCTTTATTACTCTGGGTCTGGTGTTGCAGGCCTGTACCAGCAGTCTCTTGGGAGGCTGGGCAGGAGCATCAAAAGTTTGAGTCCCGACCTAGGCAATTCAGTAACCTAGTGAGACCCTGCTGTTGTGGAGAGACCCTAGGGAAGCAGCTCCCTGACTGGCCCTGAAACAGTTACCTTGCGAATGCAGACTGGGAAAACAGCTGCCCCTAACTGAGTTTGGAACAGTTAACTGTGCAGCTCTGTAGCTCACTGGGTAGCTCAAGGAGGGAAGCAGAGCTCCTCCCAGACAGGGAGTGAAATGCTGAGTAACAGGGCCGAGGAGAAAAGCGCTCGGAAGCTGCTTCCTGTAAAACAGAAACTGTCTCAGCTCACTTGTTACTCAGGCGTTTCTGTGTGCTCCTGTGCTCCCTGCCTGCGGGACCGTAAGCCATCTTCATCCCTCCCACAAGGGTATACAAGTAGCCTGGCCCTGAGCCCAGGCCCACGCCATTTTGGAGTGATCCAGCAGAGGCCCGCCAGCGTGATAAATCTTCCTCTCACCTCTGACCTCTCTGCTCTGAGTCTTGTTATCTCTGGGTTTACCAGATTTCTGTAACACTGTCTCAGTATAAAAATGGTCTGAGGGATGTAGCCCCGTGTGAAGACCATGGGCTCCATCTTCCATACCACACATGCACGAACATACACACACACACACACATACACACACACTCACACACTCACACTCTCACACACACACACACACACACACTCACACTCACACTGATTGCCAATGGGGCCTTTGTCTTTTTTGGAAAGAATTGTTTAGTTATTCTAGGGCTCTTGAGGAAACTGAGCTGTAACCTGGCTGAAGCTTGGGCGGGGACACTGATCTCTTAGAGCCCGGTGGCTTTTCCCAAGTGCGCTGGAGGGAGCCACATCGGGGCAGCCAGCCTAGAGAGCACACAGGAGGGGAACCTCCTCCTCCTCTAGGGGCCAGGTGCAGATCTGGGGGTCATGTGCCCTTTCTGGGAGAGGGCAGGCTGCACAAGATCTGTCCCTTGAGGTGATGCTCACCTGAGTGAGCCCCAAACACAAAGGCTCCACATTCTGAGAGCCCTCGGGTGCCACCTGGCCTGTGACCTGCTACCTTGGTCTCCAACTCAATCTGTCCAGACTTCTAAATCATTTCACCAGCACTTTCCATCCTAACAGGCCATGCATAGCCAAGCTCACCTCTGAGAGACACAGACACACAGAGCAGGCCACAGGTCAGGTGGCGCCTGAGAGCTCTCAGAATTCAACAGCTGGGGCGGGAGGAATACCTCTGTGGCTGAAGTGCTTCCTTAGCAAGTGAGGGGCCCTGAGTTCAATTCCCCAGCACCACATTTGCCAGGTGTATTGGCACATGCATGTAATCCCAGCACTGGGTAGGCTGAGGCAGGAAGATTGCCTAGAGTTCACGGCCAGCCTGGACTACATAACGAGTTCAGGACCAGCCTGGACTACACAGTGAGACCCTGTCTCAAAAGAGAGAGAGAGAGAGAGAGAGAGAGAGAGAGAGAGAGAGAGAGAGAGAGAGAGAATTTATCATTAGACAAGGATCGTAGAAAAGTCAGGAGCTTACAGATGAGCCACAGGGCAGCAGCAGGGAGGCCACAAGGAGGCCGTGCCCTCTGGGGAGAGGGCTCGGCTTTTAGAAGGGATGGAAGGGTGGGGAACGGTCCCAGTGGCAAGTGCAGACATCTCAGAAATGCATTTTCCGGGGCACCGTGCTCCTTGTTCACCTTCCCAGAACACCTGTCACTGACTCAGAGCTGGAAATTGGCAAGACCACATATTCCAGCCTCACAGGTGGCCTCTGCTCACAGGGAGAAGCGGCGTTTGCATTTCACGCAGCTTTGGGGCCGAGTTCGCACGCCGCTGTCTATGGCTGTTTAGGATGCGCTGGGCAGGTGGCTATAATTTTGCTGTTAAGGGTTCTCACCCTTTCACTGCCCATAGATAATCATAAGAGGCACTGGCCTAGCATCAGTCCTGACCTGTCCTCCCTGCACTCGGACCTGAACAGAAACTTTGAAAACCTTGACACTTGGCCCTGACCCTCAGGCCCCTGCAGTTCCGGGCACGTCTCAGTTGACACCACCTGCTGCCAAGTGGAGATTCTCAGCTCTGAGTTGCACCTGCTCCCAGGTAGCCAGAGGGGCTGCTAGGTAGAATTTATAATATAATATATTGAGTGCAGAGAGGGGTCAAGACTACAGAAGCCCAGCCCAGATGTGGTCCCAAGCACCGTACATGGGCAGAGGGAAGAGAACAGGTTTCCTGGAACAAGGAAGCCCTGAGCTGAGTCACAGAGGTTTTCATGAATGGATTAAATGGGTTTCTTTCCCCCCCCCCCTTTTAAAAAAAAATAGCCCTATCAAATAAAGAAAGAAAGAAATCTGGGAGTGAAGGAATGGCACAGAAGTTAAAGTACTTTGCAAGTCCCAGAGCTCAGTTCCCCAGCAGAATATGAAGCTGGGTGTGGTGGGGCATGCCCGTAATATCTGCAACGGATTGTCTGAGGCCATGGCTAAAAGGCGAAGGGTGGGTGCCTGTTCCGTGCAGAAGGGAATGGGCATGTAGGACCTCCCTGCTAATTTCTTGGGCTATTTAAAACCACTGCTTAAAGTGACGGAGGCTCCTTTGAGGATATGTAGGGCCAAGAACAGAATCGCGGTCCTGGGTGACTTCTCTGCCAATTCTTACCTTATTTCTATCTCCAGGGATCCCTTACATGTTTTTCCCCTGCACCTCAGCCCTCCCCTCCCCTCAGCCTGTCTCCACTGGGGAAGTAGGAGACGTTTGCTCTTTGCTTGGTTGGAATTTTGAAAAGAACGCTCACTGGTTTCATTTTTTAAAAACCCACTCTGGTCACAATGGCGTCTGCATCTTGGCCCCATCAGAACCTGACGTGCTCTTGCTGGTCGCTGTCTGTGCTAGCTCAGGAAGTGAGTGGCGCTCAGTCTCGGGCGTGTGCAGGGATGACTTGGTAGATTCAGAGGCTGTGGGCTTCGGCGGTGACGTAAGAAGGTGGGATGGGTGTGGGCATCGCCGTGTGGAGAAGCAGCTTCAGGACATGCCCATGCAGGTGCATCGTGCACTTTAAGGAAACTAGGAGAAAAAGACGGTCATGTGATCTCGAGACTGTCTGCCCTCTCATTTTTCATAAACACCGTAACATATTGGACCATATTTTGAAGGACTTCCATATGATTTCTACTTGATCCATTTTGAAATCCTGTAACATTTCCCGTCCTTGCCCAGAGGCACGTCTGATTCCTGCAGGAAATGTTGGCCTTGTGACCGTCACTCCCAATGCCTGCCCAGCGGGGCCTCGTCCCTTTCCAGAAGATTTTTCATTCCCAGGTCAGCCTGGAATCTCTTCCCATCTTCTGGGAGGCACCTTCTTCTCTAGAGGGCAGAGTGACCATCACAGCGGAGAGATCTTCCCTAGGCTGTGACAACCTCATTGCTCTGGGTTGCCCCTACCATGTGAGTAGTAAGTAAATCACAACAGGGAAGCGGGTCACATGTTTGGTTATATTCAGTGGCAGTGTTCCTTGAATGAGGCAGATATTAAAGATACTGTTGATGAGAAAGAAGAAATGCATGGCGCTGACTTTTGGCTTTTGCCCAGAGAAAACAGAAAAAAAATAAGAAGCTTCAATACTCAAAATTAGGGTTACACTGAGGCTTTCAGCATGCAGACAGACAAACGCCTGTACAGCGACTCAGGGCCGATGGGTTCATGGACTGCATACTATGCAGAATTTCTGGCGACTCCATAGTTATGGCCGCTCACAAGAGATGGTATGTTTACTGGCAGACAGAAAAGCTCACCACCAGCAGGCAGCCGCCGCTGAGAGTGAAGGACAGACTAAGAGCCAGGCTGGCCACCTCCCATCTCCTTAAGCACTGCTGCTACAATGCCGGAAGTGACACCCAGGGCTGTGTCCTTGGGAGCCAGGACCACCCAGAGCAGGGGCACTCCAAGAGGGTCTATTTGGGATTATTTGTGAAATGCCATAAGGTAGGTCACACAGAAAGGTTTAGTGGGTTTTTGTTTGTTTTTGGTCTCATTCTACTTTCCTAAACAAGAAAGGACAATAATGAAGAAGCCACCGTCCTCTCTATTATGCTGAGCACTAGCTACCACTCAGTTTGACCACAGGCAGAAATTCAGATTACATGCGTTTATTGAGAGGTTTATAGAGAAAATAGAATAATCTCCTTACTGCCTCTTCATCCAAATACTGACGCCTGAGCTGTTCTAGCCTCATCCAGGGACCAACCCAGCTGCTCATTGCCTCCGTCGTTCCCGATGCAGTCTGCAGTGCGCACATTTCCTGTGTGTACACCTCTCCTCTGTATCCGTGTACACGCTGCTAAGTAGGGGAAAGGTAGGAGGCACAGGATCATTTATGTACAAATATTGCAATAAGTGATATTTCTTTTTAAAAAGGTAGTATTCTATATACGCCATCTTCCCCTCCTGCACCTTCCTTTTCCCCTCCACTCAGTGTTTTGGAAATGGCTTTATATCAACATAGAATTCTCTTGCCCTTGCACTGGCTGCAGTTATACTAATGAACAAAGGCCCTGACAGCTACTGCAGTACGGAACTCGCTGTCTTTCTTTGGCACACTCCCAGCACATTCGGTGCTCACTTCTCCTGTCGGTAACATTTCAGATCTGCAAAGCAGAGCAGATCTAGGCTCCTCATCTGTGCAGCACGGCCTGGGTTTGCAGGTGCGGCTGTCTCAGGCGTTCTAGGAAGGCATCTCTTCCAACTGTTCTGTGCTTAAGCCATACTGGTTATCAAATACTCTTTTTTCTCCCTTCCCTTTTTGGTGGTACTGGGTGTTGGAACTTCACACAGAATAAGCACGTGCCCCCCTATTGGGTTATATGCCTCGTCTTCTTAAGAATTTTTTGATGGTGCTGGGGACTGAGACCATCCCTGCACAGGCTGAGCTACGCCCTTTGCTTTAAATATTCCTAACATCCTACTTTGGGATATACTTTATTAGGGATGATCTTCAGGATGAGACATGTAGCTCAGCGGGAGAGCTTAAGCTTAGAATGAGTACAGTTCTGGGTTCCTCTCCAGCACCTGGAGCAGAGAGGAGAAGAAAAAGACTGTTTCCAGATGTTTCAGAAAGCATAATATCTGTGTGTGTGTGGCGGGGGGTGGGGTGGGGGGAGGGCGGGGGGTTATGGGGAAGCAAGAGTAACAGGTCAAACTTGAGTGGAGTCTGCAGATGGTAGAAAAAGAGTCCTGTTTCTCCTGAATTGTATTTAGCCTAGGATTTGTATTGTGGAAAAGCCAGGAAAGTTCTGGTTTCCACTTAGAAGATTATAATAGGAGAAATTCATTTAACAAATGTGAAAGCCAAATAAGCTTTGTCAATTTTTTTTTTCTTGACACAGGGTCTTGCTTTGTAGCCCAGGCTGGCCTTGGACTCTTGGCAATCCACCTGCTCAGCCTCCCAGTGCTGGGATTATAGGCATGGACCACCAGGCCTGGCTATATGTGGCACTTGGGAATCGAACTCAGGGCCTTGCACTTGCAAGGCAAGTAATTTAGCCACTGTGCCATTCCTCCAGCCCTGTTTTGGTCTTAAATCATAAAATATTTAAAATATCAGTTTATTTTTCATTTAAAAGTTTGATTTACATTTTCCAAAAATATCTTCCATATCCCTAGTCAACTATAAATGTCTGAAATGGAGTTGTAACAGCTTTTAATGTCTAGTCTGCCAATTTGAACCTTTGTCAGCTCCGGGCTGGCTGCAGTTGGTGATTTTTCTCCCTTGGAATGAGCTGCTGATTCTGGCCCATAGGCGTGCCTCGTAATCTCTGGCTGGATGTCAGATATTGGGAGTTCACCTTGTTGAGTGTGGAAATTTTCACATATCTATAAACATTCACGTGCTTTGCTCTAGGCCATAAAGTATTTGGAAGTGGTTTAATCCATTGCGTCTCGCTTTCAAGGCTTCCTAGGCAGCTTCTACTAGGGCAGCCTTTGGTGCGAGCCAATCATTTCTCCCAAGACGAACCCTCTTGAGTCCGCATCCACACACCCTGTGTCTGAGCAGGGCTCTAGTCGGCCTGGCTAGTGCATGCTCTGTTGCTGGCTCCCTGTGGGCGCTGAGCGCTGTCCCCCTGGTTCTCTCAGCTGGTTTGTTTCCAGCCCAGAGTCCTCTCCTCTTCCTCAAGCACTAGTACTCTGTGGGATACTTGAGGGTTCTTACGCAGATCCCCGGCGTTCTCTCTCTGCACCTCTCTCCTCTCTGGGTCTCTGAACTGACAATTTCAGCGCCTTGGTCTCTGAGCCTCTTCTCACAGTCTCCAGGTCGAAATATGTCCCCTGTGTTCTATCTACCTGGGTTCCAGGTATGCAGTGTGGGCTGGCAGCTCCCACACCTTAGGACATGAGGTGACTGACTGTTGGACTCACCTTGTATGTGTTTCACACCTCACAGATTACTGTTTTTTGCTACCTAGGGCCCAGTCCTTCAAAATGATCATTTCACATTTTTGGTGTATTTTTTCTTGTTAATTAAGATGGGTTATGTGGTTCTGGAATCCAACTCTGGGCCTTGGGCTCACTCTGCAAGTGCTCTAACTGCTGAGCTATTCCTCCCCCCAGTAACTGAGCCACCTACCAAGCCAGACAGAATGCTGGAAGCTATACCACCCATGCTCTTGGCTGTCAGGTCCATAGATGGCGCCAGCAGAACAAATGACCACAGACAGTGGCCCGTGGGCTGAGTGCAGAGCAGTATGGATAGTAGAAGCTCATGAGTCTTGGCTGGTGACAATCTACTGAAAGTATTCGGAGGCCTGACCTAACACACAGTTCATTTCTGCTGCCCCCAGCCCTCCAGAACTCTCACCAGCCTCTGCACTGTGAGCATTGGTACCTTCCTTCCAGAACACCAGGAAGAGGACAGGGACAAAGGAAGACATAGTCCCAGTGAACAGAGTCCTGGGAGGGAACAGAATGTGGCTTCGGACCCCTCTGTGGTTTTAGTTCCTCAAGCTGGAGGTATCAGATGAGTGGGAGCAGAAGGAACCCCCATGTGGAGGGAGAACCAGTCCTGGGTGTGGGGTTGGATCAGGCAGGCAGAGGCTTCCAGGGCAAGGAGGACCAGGAGCAGCTGTCCCTGAGGTCACGGTCCCTATGTGATTGGGCCTGGAGAGCAGGCTTTATCAGGCTCAGGCCAGGCTGGCCAGCGCTGCTGGGCTTCTGTTCTGCTCCTGATGTCTCTAGAGCTGAGGCCACGCCACGGGAAGTGTGTGTCACCCTATCTGGCTTCATTCTTGCACTTACAGTGGCTTTATAGAGTCAGTCTCTCTCCAAAAACACCCAAGGTGTGTGAGTGGGTTTCTCTTGAGCCACTTGATGGAGGACCAAGTAAGCAGTGGCCTTTAGAACTTGGCATCTGTGCCCCTCCTCTTGGCCCGGCCTTCCCCCAAACACCCCTGAGCAGCCCGCCCCTTGGTGGACTCTCCTATTCCCATGGCCCTGCGCAGGTGCAGGGCGCCCTGGCCCCTGACTCTGCCATCGCCCCCCCCCCCCCCCCCCCCCCCCCCCCCCCCCCCCCCCCCCCCCCCCCCCCCCCCCCCCCCCCCGCAACTGGCACAGCAATCTGACCAACCCATACCTGTAGAGGAGCTGGGGCCCACACCCAGCTGCCACCCTAGAAGGCGATGAGCGCGGGAGTCCGTGGTATGGCGGGGGCAGTGGGGACAAGGAAGCTTCAGCGTTGTGAACCCCCAAAAGTCATGCTGTTAGTGGAAGAAGACAAGGAGCACAGCGGGGCAGTGGCCCCTGTGCTGAGACCCAGAGACAGGAGGGAGGGAGGGCGGCCCGAAGGACCAGGCCTTGGAGGAAGTGCCGGGCACTTGGGTGGGGCGGTAGGGATACTTGGAATGCCTGTGGACCTGCCCCGCGGGGGCCTGGGACACCGGCGGGCAAGCGGCCGTGACCCCGGCTCGAGGCGGCCCCCTGGGTGCCCGGGACGCCGCCCGGCCCACACGTGCGGCTCCAGCGCCCGGAACTCCTGCCCACCCCAGCTCGGGTGTCACCCCTGCCACGCCGCGGTCGCCCCTCGGCGCCAACGTCCCGAACTGCGCTCTCCGCGCAGCCTCGGGCCCACACGGCCCGGTGCCGAGGCCACGCCGTCGCGCCCCACGCCCCGCGTCCGGAGGTGTCGCCCGCCGCGCCCGGCCGCACTGTCGCGCACGCAGGTCCCGCGGGAGGAAGTCCCTCCGTGTCGCCGCCGCCACCTGCCCGGGCCCAGACGCGGCCCTGCGGCGGCGCGGCGTCCTCGGGGTTCCGTTCTCTGCTGGCTTTCCTTTTCGTCGTGATGTCCAAAAACTTGGGAAGAAAGGGAAAGAAGAAAAAATAAAGAAAAGAAAAAAAAAAGAAAGGAAGGAAGGAAGGAAGGAAGGAAGGAAGGAAGGAAGGAAGGAAGATCTCGCAAACCTATTTTAAAATTAACGAAGCAAACGGGAGGACGTCGGGACGGAGGCCGGCCGAGCCCGCGGGGCACCGTCCCCCTCGGGGCAGCGCAGCACGGCGTCACCGGCCGTCCCGGGTCCGGGCCGCACCCCGCGAGCGCCGCGTCCTGAAGGTCGCCGTGGGGCCGGGCCAGCTGCCCCCGAGAGCCCCGGGGCGCGGGAGTCGCCGGGTCCCGTCCCGGCCTGGGGGTCGTGCGGCGGACGCGCGGCAGTGCTGGGGCCGCGGCGCCTTGGGACGCCGGGCGCTCAGGTGGCCACCTGTCTCGCGCGCCTGCCCCGCCTCTTCCCGCCCTCCCACGGGTGACCGGGGCCCGCAGCGTCCCCCCGCGCGAGACCGACCGCGCGCCACTACGGAAGTCACCTTTCCTACCGCTCGCCGCTCCCGGTACTGGGATTGGAACCTACAGCCTCGCCATTACAGGCAAGTAACCTGCCCCTGAGCTACATCCACGGCCCGAATGGGACTTTAAGTCAGGGCGGCGCCGGGCCGCCCGGCTATGCGCACAGACTGCCGCCCCTGGCGGCCTCCGTGGACCCCGGGCACGGTGCTGCCGCTCGCCGGGGACCTCGGCGTCGTCTCCCTGGGCTGCAACTCGCCCTCCAAGTCCCAGGGCGGGAACAAGGTCCGAGGCAGCAGCGCCCGCCGTGAGGGAGAGAGGGCGGAGCCGGCGCCGCCCGCCCCGCCCGCGGCAAGGCCTCCGCGCGGCAGGCCCTGCGTGCCTCCGCGGGCAGCGGCAGGACGGGTCTCGAGGGTTTGGGTGCGGGGAGCGGGTGCCGGAGGGTTTCTGCGTGTCGGTGCGGGCGTGAAGAAGGGGGAGTCTGGGCTTAGTGGCCTGATTTTTGCATCTGAAAAGACATTTTCTAGTAAGAGCAGCGGAAACGGCTGTCCACCCCCACCCGTGCTGAGGAGCAAGGGCTTGTACCTTAGCGTTGGGCACTTTAAGCCAGAAGAACCTGGGCCTTCACACCTGAGTGGGGACCTGGAAAGAGGACAGATTTAAGACATTTGTAGGAAAATGGATGCAGCTGAGACCCTTATGCTTAGTGAAATGAATCACACCCAGAGGATTAATTATTGCAGGCTTCGATAATGAGAAATTCAGAGTGTAAGTAAGTAATAAACAAAGGAGAGGCTAGGAAGCAGGAAGATGGGTCTGTGGAAAGCAAGCGGAGATGCGGGCGGGGGTGTGGGAGGAGGTGGGAGCCAAAAGGGCCTGGGTAAGTGCACTATGGAGCCCAGGCTGGTGTAGAACTCTCGGCAATCCTCCTTCCTCAGACTCCGGAGTGCTGGGGATTACAGGCATGCCCCACCACGCCTGGCTTTATGTGGCACTGGGGAATCGAACCCAGGGCCTCCTGCTTGCTAGACAAGCGCTTCAACCACTGTGCCATCCCTCCAGACCAGGAAGGTGAAGTTGATGCCATATGCTCACCAGTGCCTCCAAGTTTAATGTAACTAGTGTATACTGAAAATTCATAACTGACAGAAATAATAACTCTTGGGGAGAAAATGGAAAGTACCTTTTGTAAACTGCCAGAGGGTAAGATTAAGGTGAACTGCCAGAGAACTGAGTCTCCTTGGCATGAGGAAAAAAAGTGGTTTGAGTCCATAACGGACAAAACATTAAAATCAATACATTGAGATAATGAACACAATTCAGTTGAGCAGATGAAGGGGAGGGAGCTAGAGCGATCTAAAAACTCGATGAAGCCGAAAGCCCCCGCTCAGGGCTTCTTTTACCCCATTTGTGCAAAGGGTATGTGAGGTGAAGATGCCTCCTTGGTGCATCAAGGACTCAGGAGTCTTTTTCCATAAGGAACTTTTCAATACTATACAACACCTAGTTATGTTATAGAAAACAATTATATTGTTGGTTCCAATGTCTGTGGAGACATCAGGGATACCTGCCGTGCCCAGCAGCAGGAGGACCCAGGGAGAGCAGAGGACCCTGATCCAGCTCAGGGTAGCTCACCACCCCTGCATGGCAGCAATTATCACTTGTAATTCACCTTCTCGATCTCATGGAACGGTTACGAGCTTAGTCTCTGTTACATGTGTGGAAACCTGAGTCACTGATCTCAGTGTCCAATGGCATAAAGATAATGAAACCAAGATCTGGGCTTCAGGGTCAAATCCAAGCAGTGTGGTCCAGAAGCTGTGCTTTCTGTGTGTGGACGGGGTGCTAGGGATGGAACTTGGCGACTTGTACATTTGAGGCAAGCACTCTGCCACTGAGCTATGTGCCCAGACCCAGCCAAATGAAACGGCTCAGTCGCTCTGGGATGGAAGTATAAGGTCATAGGGTTGGAGAGGAAAGGGAACAGGCTGGCCTCTGGGGTCTCTGGAGTGTAGGTAAGGCTGGCAGGGAGCCCTGGAGTGAACGCTCCGTTTCCCACCAGCTGTATGTCAGGGAGTAGAGCGTGTCCCAGCTGTGAACACCCATATCCATTTCCAAGCAGGCATTCTCTGCTTCCTTCCCATGGTCTGGGCTGCACAGCTAGAGGCTCTAAGCCTCCATGTCTCCCCACGGAAGGGGCGGAACCCCACCTCCAAGCCCTAGCACCAGCCCCAGGCCCACAGGTTGTCCTCCTGCTGGAGTGCAGGAGCTCTGGAAGCTCTGACGCCCCAAGTTTGAGTCTTACAACTCAGTAGCTCTGTGATCTAGGCCCAAGTTAACCCGTGAGTTCAGCGCTGCCAGGGATCAAGGAAGGTTCCTACCAGGACCTGTCTTTTGACAGTCTCCCGGAAAGCTGCATGCCCTGTGAGGCAATCATTTCCTGCCCTGCCAACAGGAACTCTAAAATCTTCTGTCCTGCTTGGTTTTGGGGCACTCCCTGGTGCCCCAGAATGGGCAACCTGTAACCTCACCCTCCGCTGACATAAGGGCAGAGAAGAGGGAGAGTTCCCCAAACCTCCCTGAGTTCTGCCCTTTTTTCCAGAAGAACCCCCTCTTTAGGGGAGGGGAGTTGGAGGAAGATGAGGTGGCACCCTGGGTCCCTGGAGGGGCACGGTCTATGTCCCATCTGTCCTGTCCTCCACCGTGTGTCCCTGCTGACCATGCCTTCCCTGAGAGAGAGTGGTTGTGTTGTGTGCGCGTTTGCGCACTCCTGTGTTCTGGGGATGTAGCGCGCATATGGGGGTACTGTACTGATCTTCCACTTGGGCACAGAGTGGAGGAACTCTTGCTTCCCCTGCAAACTGTCACTAGGAACTGTGTAGATCCACATTGGAAAGGGCACGAAGTGGGTAGGTAGGGGGCTAGGAAGAGCCGGGGGCTTGGAGCACTGCACACGTGACCCTCCAGGGGGTCAGCCAAGTGAGTGGAGGAGCCGCCCTGCCAAGTCCCCACCCAGGGAGCTCCATCTTGGGCCATGCCTGCTCTCACGAGTTCTGCTGTATCCTGGTCCTCCACACCAACCCACCAGTTGTCCAACGCTTGGATTTTATAACGAAAAACCGATGTGAATTTTCCACTGGCTTGGAAGGCTGGCACCACCTTTCCTACCAGGACAGGTCGTACATTTGCACACGCGTGTCAGTGCTTGGGCCCTAGAGTCAGAGCGCAGTAGGCACAGTGACCTCCATATTCTAGGGAACCGAACCCCCTCCCACTGTGAGAAGGGCTAGAAGGCTGACCACCCGCTGTGGGCAGGGATCAAGCGTGGGTACCCAGCGCATTCACACTTGACAATATCCTGCTCGTTTCTGTTGAGAGACAGGGTCTCACTGAGCCCTCCTGGGTCTCCAGCCACCTTCAGACCTGTCTCCTCTTTTCCGCCCCAACTTTCCCGACACTCCCACGGGGAGCCCCGGGCGGCGTCCTGCCCCCGTACCCTCCCTCTGGCGGCGGCCCTGCGATCCGTCTCTGCGGCCGCCGGCTCGGGCTACGCCCCCTCCCGAGAACCGCACTGCGCCGGCGCGCGACTCCGCGCCCCGCCCCTCCCGGCCCGCCACGGCTTGATTGACAGCTGTGCGCTGAGGCCTCGAGCGTGTGGCTTCCGGGTCCCAACACCGCCTCTCCTGAAGTCGCCGGCCGGTTTCCAGCGCTCACTCAGTTCCGCTTCCAGTGACTGCACAGGAAACATGTGGACACAAACAGGATTACGGCGAACTATTTTTTTATGGAGACAGGGTTTCGCTCTGTCCTGGACTCACTATGGAGCCCAGGCTGGCCTTGGACTCATGGCAGTCCTCCTGCCTCAGCCTCCTGAGCGCTGGGGAATGGAACTCAGGGCCTTGTGATTACTAGGCAAGTACTTTAACACTGTGCCATCGCTCCAGCCCATAAGGTGAACTTGCAGCCAAGTGCGTCCCCCAACTTAACCTCACGCGCCTCCCACTGACACCCTGTTTTGTCTCCAACCCACAGGAAGAACTGGAGCCACAGCGACTGTCCCAAGCTCCCCGTTGGTCTCCCTTATCAGAGCCCTGGACCCGAAATTGTAGGTGAGCCGCCTCCTTAGTGTATGAGTCCTCCCGGGATCCAGCGAGCGGCACGAGGCATTTGGGGCGGTTTCTGGGACCCAGCTGCCAGACTCCAGAGGATCATAATGGGACATGGGAGCCAAGCGACAGGCCCGAGTGAAGACCTCCAGGACAGCAAGGCTGGTGCAAGTGGAAGGGGGGTGTTGGGCCACCCCTTCCGGAATTGGGCCCCGGGCCTGTGTTGCAATGAGGAAAGTGGCTGTGCTACTGTGCCATCAGGCCCCAGCATTCCAGTGACTTGCCTATGTTTCGGGCTAGGGCAGGCTGTCAGCAGGATCCCTTAAAAACAGCAAACCT
>PVKB01008324.1:0-18122 GCA_004027205.1 Ctenodactylus gundi | reverse complement strand
TTCAAGAATAAAGAAATGAAGACTGAGTGATAATTCTTCAATGTACCAGTCCTGTAAAAAGCTGAGAAACTGGCACAAATACACATACCATTTTGATCTCTTTTTTTCAAAATTCACATCCTCTACACACTAAAAGTATTAGCGACGAAAACATAAGTAAAAAGTACAATTCAAACTCAAGCATTAAGAGCACTTTAAATATGTGTAATAAATTAGCTGACATCTAAAATAATTATTTAAGGATTTTCTAATTAGCAATGTCATTAATCTATTTTTGCACTGAGCATTTAAAGAGCATGTTTTTCCCCCTACAACAGCTTGTTTATTTGATATTATTGTTGTGTTCTTCAACTTCTGTGATGCACTTTTTGCCTGGTTACTTCTCAATATTTAATTAATATAAAACAAAAGAAACAATGTTTGCATAATACATTTATAATACAGCTGGGGGAAAATAAGAGTAATCATCATTTTTGAATATTTATCTGTCTACCACATCAATAAACACACAGGCAAAAAGTTCAGTAAACTTCAAAATCAAGGAAAAACCTTAAAAATGCAAAGAAGTCCAAAAATTACATTAAAAAAATGTTATTAAGCATCTAAAAAGGACTGTAATCTATCCCATATGAAAAATTATTTTTATTGGGAATTGAAGTTTAGGTTTATTGAAAGTAATAATTTACTATCATGTCTAAAATCTTCAGACATTACTTTGTTCTGCTGTTCCAATGTGCAGATATTGTAAGTCTATGGAGCAAAGGAAAGAAATTTCTCTGAAGTCTGAATTATCATTTAATTCTGCTAAATATGAGACACAGAGTTAACCTGAAGTTCACAAATAAGATACTGACTCTTTACTCCTAATTATATTTATAACCATTTTTACTTAAGACTCATCCTCCCATCTTACTTTTTGGAGTGTGATTTCAGAGGAAAATTTTTAACTTAACTTTTCCTCTCTAGTAACACTAATTTTAAAAAGGCCAAATTACCTTTAACAAAAAGAGACTGAAGGGATCCGAAGCTATCGACACTCAATAACTGAAAAAAAATCAAGTAATAAAGGGAGGCAGAAAACAAAAATCATTTTTTTAAAAGATGACTTTGGTTAGATAATACATGTTGTATTTTGGGATCTGGAATGTCCTCCAAAGGCCTCATGTATTTGGGTGAGTTGTTAAGAGACAGGGCCTAGTCTGAATGGCTGAACATTGGGGACTGACTTGGAAGGGGTAGATCACTGGGGAATGATCCAGGAATGGTAGAACGTTAGGGCTTGACCCAGGAGGGCTGGGATGTGGTCTGGAAGGATACGTGCTAGCTCGGCCTTTCCTTGCTCACTTGACTATCTGCCATGCGGTGAACAGCTATTCCTTCAGCTGGACCATGCCATATGCTTCCACCACTACCGACTGCCCACGAGTGGAATGACTATAAGACCTCGTGAAACTGTGAGCTAAAATAAATCTTTCCTCCCTAAAGTTGTGGGAATAGGAAATGTGCCATAGAAATGAAAGGTCAGACAGAAATTGGTACCAGAGAAATGGCACTGTTAATGTGAGTTTACCCAACAGTATGGTTTAGAAGCCATCAGTACTGGCTTCCAGGAAGAGTTTGAAAATGTTCAAAGATGCTGGCTACAGAAGCTTTAGAATGCTATGATCCAAGCATGATGGGAGATTCTGGTCAGAGCTCACAAGACTAGAACGTTGATAGAAGTGGATGAAAAAGGCCAGGTTCAAGAAGTTTCAGAAGGGAAGGACTCTATTGCCAATTAGTCTAGAACTGACGCATGCTAAGTCTAGAGAAAGTGTGTTGGTATTTTGTCCCTATTTGTAGACTTTGCCTAAAATTGGGATTAAGGGTGAAAGACTACTTAATCAAGTCAAAAAAATTTCAAGGCGGCCCAATGTTCAGGCTGTTATATGGGTGCTGCTTGCCAATTTTGGCCAGCTCTGTGCTGAGAAGTGGGAGAAAAGAGCAGAGGAAAAACTTGTAAGAAAAATTCAGTTTTGCCAGACTGACAGGGTCTGCATAGGTGGGAAAAGAGACATTAAGACTGATAAACAGATTAGCATCAAAAAGCAGCCAAGTACTTAGAATCAGAACTATAAAAAAAAATGCTCTAAGGATGTCTCAGGAATCAGGAAGATCCCACCCTGTACCAGGTAAAGGATGGAAAGAAAAAGACTTTGCTTTGAAAAGAGACACCCATGGTAACCTGCAGGGCAACCTAGGAAGGTGAATCTCAAAGTAGTTCAGCCACTTAAGAACTCAGAGGCTGCTATAGTTGCTACGGTCCTAGGAGTTAGAGTACTGCTCATTTCAGTGGTAGATCTTGGTGTCATCTACGTAGTGCTGGTTTCACAGGCATCCAGATTGTAACAGCTGTAGAGTAACAGAGACTTACACACAGATTTCAGAAGAAGGCCATGGAGGCCAGGCAACGTGTTCTTGGGAGTACAGTACGTGAAGTTTTGAAAGGGAACCCAAAGGTGCAGTGAAGAACTAAGAAACTTGGAGATGTCAGGAACATGGATCATCTGCAAAGCAAGGCCACAGCTAGGAGTGGAGTCAGCCCAAAAGAGAAGTCAGGGAGTTTGCAACCAAAGGCAATGCCACAGGAGCAGGGCTGCCTAAAGCCTTTGGAATTTATATCACACCACAGCTCACGTGGGATGCTGGACACAGAACTACAGGATTTAATAATACAGGATCTGGTGTTTTGTCTACTGGTTTTCCTGCTTGGTTTGGTCTGACTGTTTTCCATCCTCCTATTCCTCTTTCGGAATAAGAATGTTTACCCTGTGCCTTTCCATGTTAGAAGAGTTTAACCTTTAATTTTCACAATGACTCATAACTAAGAGTTTGCCTTGAGTTTCAGAGGAGTCTCTGGACTGAAACTTTTTAGCACTGCTGAAAGTGGTAAGGCTGAACACATCCTGGTTTTACATATAAGGAGGTGGACATGAGTCTTTTGGGAGAAAAATGTGTAAGGTTACGGTTTACACCTGGAATGTCCTCCAAAAGTTTCATACATTTGGATGTTGTGGGTTACCTGTGGAACCATGTACTGTTCAGAGACAGGGCTTGGCCCAGAAAGGGCAGATCACTCACATTAGTGAGGCCTGACCCAGAAAGGTCAGTTACCTAGGACAGGATTGGAAGGATTTGTGCTAGCTGTGCTCTTTCCTGCTCAGGTGGCCTCCCGTCTGCCACGTCATGAACAGCCATTCCTCCAGCTGGGTCTCTGGCATGTGCTTCCACTCTGGCTGGGCACATGTAAATGGACTGAGACCTTCTGAGATTGTGAGCCAAAATAAATCTTTCTTCCCTTAACTTATGGATGTTGTGTCTTGTGTTCCAGTAACTCAGACTATGATTTATAAGAAACAGCTTAATCAACCTATAAACTAGAAAAAAGGCTCTGTACATTACTTTTTTAGTTTTAGAGGTTACTTTTTAAACTACCTATTAAAATTACACCTCTAAGAAATAAAAGGTATTTTTAAGACAAAATTTAAAATTCACAGTAGAAACAACTAAAAAGCTGTATCTACTTTATGTGTTTTTCAGGTTTATTTATTTTCTTGATAAGAATATTCACGACAGGAAAGTTGACAGGGAATGTAGGCAAAATAGGACAAAAGCCTCAACTCTTCTTTCTTCTTTCTTTCTGTTTGTAACAATGATCCACCAAACTGACACAAAAGTCGCTTATATGTGGGATGTTCTTTCGGAGAACATTTGAAGAACACTTGCAGCTTAGAAATATGTAAACGATGAAGTTATACATATAAAGATAAATACTAAATTAGTACCTATGTCTAGTGTACACAATATTAGAATCTCAAATTATTATTTAAAAACAGGCTGAGAAAGTTATAGCGGTAACTTAAAAAACAGAAATTGGTAAAGTTATATTTAATTGTTTTTCTTTAATATAAGTTCAGACTTCTAAAATGTTGCATGAACTCTGCAAAATATTTTCCTTTTCTCCGGTTATCTGCATATTAATATTTTATTATACTAATATTATAATTTTTCCTCTTTTTAAAAAAGTTTTACATTTACTGACTTTCATACTTATGATCTGTGGTTAGATAAAGGAAAAAACTCAAAGTACATATTTTTGCTCTTGCTGGTGATTTTTCTCTATTAACTTTACTATCTTTGATATTCTTGCTTGTACGACTAGTTTTGCTAATAGGATGTTCAGTAATATATGGTGATTGATTGATGGAGATAAAATTATCCTTTTGATATAGAGTATATTATGTTCTTTGCTACATGACTATCACGTTTGGTACCAATCGGTGAGTGGGCTCGTATCACTTAACAGATTTCCTTGTTAAAAAATTCATCTCTCTGGGGGGAGAGCTTAAAAGCTCAAGTTTGGAAGTTGGATGACTTGAGTTTGACTGATAAAAATATGGTTGAAGGTAAGTATGTAGTTATCATCAGATTTAGGATTTAGGAATATTCCAGTAGGCAGCCGCAATGAAGGATCTGCTCTAAGTAGGAAATATATGAGTTCAGAAGGATTTTAAAGAAAATGAACCATCACAGTCTTCTCAGAAATTACTTTGATTGATGTCACATTAATTTAAAAATAAAGGTATAAAATCATCTCTGAATAAAATAAAAGGCAAAACAATCATTTTGTGGTTTGAAAACAGATGTATAAGTCTCCCATGAAAATAACCTTCTCATATCGGGGTTTGGTACAGGCACACAGCTTAAAGAATCTGGTGAACATTTCGACTGGTTACCAAAGGACTGAGGAAAGGGGATGATCCTCAAAACTATTTCCCATAATGTCCTAGGCATTCTGCAAAGACGTGTGAGGAAGCTGCTATTAGGGACAAAAGAACGCTAAGGTGACATGGCCCATCCTTTACTTCCGCACAATGACTCCAACAGAAGAGTTCCCATTTGGTATGATTTACAGGATCCCTTCAACACTCACCAAGTATTTACTACTTCCCAAGTATTTAACAGCCCCATGAAGAATCAATTAGGTAACAAAAGCAAGCTACATTCACGAAACAGATATCACATCAACCCTACACATTGACTTTGAAATGACTGCCTTATCTTATACACCTCAAATATAAGCACAAGCTGCCAATGTTAAATGACTATTTCCCAAAGGAAGTTACTTCAATTCCTTGAAGCCCAGTTTCCTCAGTAATAAGGAGGAGGTAAAACACTAAACGTGCAGGTTGCTTTATATATTGAAAATACTTTAACCATAGACAATGACACAAAATAGATGCCTGGTAGATAGTAGCTTTTGTTCCTGGAAGTTATTTCAACTAAGAAAAATACAACAGGAATAACTTCAAATGACAGCTACAATGGAAACTTTAACTAATACACACTGAAATAGATTCATAAGCTCAAGACACCGAGATTCCTGATCAGGTATCTGTAACACTCTACAGCATCTCTCTTTACTTACCCCTTTCAATTTTTCCCTCCAACTATTTCTGTGCTGTTTTAGCTCCACAAACCTACCAGGCTTTTTCTTGTACCAGGCCTTCCTACACTGTCTTCTCTTAAAAAGTACTTTTTGTTCCTCTAGTTATCTCCCCTCTTCAGCTCTTAGCTTACAAGTAATTTCCTTTAGAAAACCTTCATTGATGATCTCAGACCATAAATGAAATTTTTAATTTAGACCTTAAAGTTTCTCTCTCAGACACTAACAGCAAACAAGCTCAGCTACACATTGAGATCTACCAGACCGTGGATGTATTCTTTTAGCACCAATAAACCATTAATTCAATTTTCTTTGGGAAGAGGATAAACATTGGTATGAACACGGTTCATCCGTACTAAGGTGAGGCTGAAGTCCTCTTGTAATGGTGTTGGAAAGTGTGATGCAAGAAGACAAATGAGGTATGACATAAGAAATAAAGGTAGATAGAGAGAGACAAGAAAAAACAGTTTTGGAAATGTATTTTTGTAACAGTTGCAGATGCAGGACACAGACTCAGTTAGAAAAAAAAAAAACAAAATTCCTAAGGGCCTTAAATATGGACTTGTGTCTGAGCTCTGGACTTTTAAAGTTTTCACATGAAAAATGTGCTCAGCTACGGCTCCTATCCTAAGGAAGCTGCTCTGTAAAGGACAGGATATCTCAGCTTCAAACACATGCAAACCATGTGCACTTTAACAAGCCTAACAAATGGGCAAATTTCACAGGAGATAATCCATCTTCAAAAAACCCTCTAATCTTCCACCCTCATCACTTACAGTGGCTACCACTTCTAAATGGGCCATCATCATCCTTCCCCTGGGAGAAGTTATGGCCCTCATCAGCAAAGTGGATCCCCTGGGCCCCATAGATTCACAAGTCCCACAGATGTCTAACCCCAGCTCCCATAAATGTAGCCAGCAGTTCTATGTTACCCAGTCCAACTCAGAAAACTACTTTTAATATAAAAAGATTAAAAGTACATTACATAAGTTGAATAAAATACTGAAGATATTCTTGATTGCTATAATTTGAATTTGTCCCTCAAAGTTCACTTGTTAAAAAATAATTCCCATGTAACAATGTTAAGATATGGGACCTCGAAGACTTGATTAGCTCATAAGGGCTCTGCCTCTGTGACGGGATTAAAGTCTCTACCATGGGAGATGTTTCATTATCTTGAAGGTAAACCTGTTACCAAGATAGCAGACGTGCTATGAGATCCAGTCAGGCCCTCTCTTGCTCTCTCCTCGCTCGCATCCTCTTTTGCCTTTCCACTTTCCATCAAAGCATAGTGGCACAATCACCTTGAAATAATGCCACAGCTGGGAACAGGGCCTCTATAATTGTGAGGAATAACCTTGTCGATAAGTTACCCCGTTGAAGGTATTCTGTTATAGCAATACAAAACAAATTAACATACTGATCTTTATAATAAATTTACAGGGATTCCACGATTGCCATGTGAGCCCACTGAGTGCCCATCCAGGAGGGAAGATCGACACCACCAGTGCAGGTCATCATGAACCTCCCTAATTCAGAATCCAGCTCAAAACAAAAAAGGAATACAAATTTTTCACTTAGGAAAGAAAATTAAAACAACATTGGCTTACAGAGGAAACAAAAAATATTAGAGAAGAACAAATCAATTTTAATTTATATTACTAGTAATGATGATGACGAAATCAATACAGTCAGGCTTCTATATCCATGAGTTCAACACCTGTGGATTCAACAAACTCTGAATCAAAAATATACAAAATGTGTCTGAACCTGTACAGACTTTCTTGTCATTATTCTCTTAACAATACATAATAGCAATGTAAATACATTTATATTGCTTTTACATTTATTAGATGCTATAGATAATATAGATGATTTAAGTTATATGATCAAGTATATAGAGTATATGCAAATACTGTATCATTTTGTACAAGGAATATTAGCACCTATAGATTTTGGTATCCATCGAGGATCCTAGAACCAATAATCCACTGATACCAAGGCATGACTATAACAGTAACAGTAAATCAATGAGTAAACTTATTACAATATTTAAACAGGTACTATCCTAAATTATTTGATAAGATGCTAAATATTTTAATATATAGTTAATATTTGAATTTTAAGTACATATTAGCAAGTATTTTAATTACATGTGAGCTAGACATAATTATACTCATTTCATAGTTAAGGAAACTGAGTCCCAAAAAGATTAATAATCTGGCACATAATTAGAAAGGGCTAGAATCACAATTTGAAAATATACTTTCAATGATAAAGGCTACTCTGTTAACTTTTCCAAGACCTGTTTTCCTTGACAGAGTAGACCTCAAAAAAAGAGGAGAAACTCAGAGCCATAGAAAGAAGGAAGAAAAGAGAGTGAGCTAGCACACATTTAACAGTAAGACTGAGTGTAAGAGTGAGAACAACAGAAAAGATGAACAAAATTAAGAGTCAAAGAAAAATCTACAGACTGTTGCTTGTTGCACTGTTTTAATCATATGATGCAGAAGTAGACAGACCAATGGAAAACGAAGACTAGGGCAGATGTTTCTACTGGCAGTGAGGAAATACATCAAGAAAAGTAAACTGGAGAGAGAAGAGAATTAGTACAAAACTAAGGAGGAGACTCATGTGTAGGCACCATAAATCGATCATCTGACTGAACCTAGCACAAAACGATCTTGCATAACAATGCCCACAACCCTTACCTCCTGGGCTCTTTTCCTTCCTTTCTTCCATAGACACTGCCTTACTTCTCTGGAACTTTTCCTTGCTTTTTTCTACCAGCCTCTTATTTTTCTTACAAACTCTATTTTTTCTTCAGACACACATCTCAAAGGTCACAAGATGAAGACATTATTGACCCTTACTCCACAGCAGTGTTTATTTTTGTTCCTGAAGTACTTTGAACCCAAATCCACTAACAAAATGTATTTCCTTCAAAAGTTGGCTTTCTATGATCAGGAACCATAAAAAATTACCTTTGAAATCTCAGCATTACATGACATGCCTGATCTATTACTCTTAAAATATGGTAAGAAGATCTAGTCACAATGATTGGCTGAGAATTTTTTTCTTTTTTCTTTCTTTCTTTTTTAAAACTTAACAGAAGCCAGGAGTGATAGGGTACACTTACAATCCCAGCTACTTGGGAGGCTGTGGCAGGAAGAAAATATGTTAAAAGACAACATAGGCAATAGCAAGAGAAAGAAAGAAGAAAGAAAAAGAAAGGAAAAAGAAAAAAAGAAAGAAAGAAAGAAAGAAAGAAAGAAAGAAAGAAAGAAAGAAAGAAAGGAAGAAAGAAAGAAAGAAAAGACAAGACTTAAAAAGAGCTGTATCTTAAGAGTATCCCAAGGCTCAGTTTCCAGTATAGAAAAAAGAAATTACTTGACAGAGAATCAAAGAATACTACTATTGAACTGTTTAAAAAATAGAGCTCTTGGGGCTGAAGGAATGGCTCAGTAGTTAAAGCTCTTGCTTAGCAAGCACTAAATCAAGTGCTAAGTACCCGAGTTCAATTCCTCAGCACCACATAAGATGGATGTGGTGGTGCAAGGCTGTATTCCCAGCCCTCTAAAGGCTGAGACAGGAGGATTACCATGAGTCCAAGGCCAGCGTGGGCTCCAAGGGGAGTTCAGGGCCACCCTGCAGAACGCATGACTGTCTCAAAAAAATTTTAAAAATAGAGCTCTTATTTTTTCAAATATTCAGAAAAAAATGATCAACCAAAGGGCCTTCAAATTGGATTGAGCCAGCAGGATTTGTTTCAATTTCAAAATGGCATGGCCCTTCAAAAGATTTTACTTTTTATATAATGGGTAGTAAAAATTTACTCTAGTCCAAAAAATAAATTTTCTCTTCAAGAGCTAAAATCATCAAGTATACATGTTTTTAAAGTGCATTCAACTGAAATTCCTCTTAAAATGTAACTCCACTTTTTAGGATATCTGCCACAGACTTAATTATGAGAACACTGTCCCCTCAGGGAATGAAGCCAAAGAGAATCAAGTCCCAAATAAGAGCCAACAAGAGAAAAAAGTCTTTGTTTCAGTTGATTATATGGGACAATGGTCTCAAATGAAAAGAATTCTATTCATGTCCATCAAAGCCAGTATTCTACAAAAAGCAAACCTCTTGATCCCGAATAGAAAGGAGAGATAAAGCCAAGAATGACAGAGTATACTAACCCAAGCTTGCCTTCTCAAGCTAGCAAAGGGACCCATTTAAGATCCATTGAGCAAAAACAATCCAAAAGAAAATTATATTATGGACATATTATAGGCAATCTTTTTAAATTCATTATTGATTGCTTTCACCAAATTAAATTTCTCACAAGAATACTACTATTCACTATGGTTTCTTTCTAGTTGTGATATGTACTTGCCATTACAAATTTGGCAACAACTTAAGGACGGAAAGGATCTAGTAGTGAAGATGGAATTTAATATATATGATGATCTGGGAAGACTCACATTAAACCTGAATTATTAAAAATCTATTTACTAAAGGGTAAAGCATCATTTTCCAAATACCCAAAATAAAAAGATCTATGGAAGGGGTTTTATTGAAAATTCACCCTCTTCGCAGATGCTCTTCTCCTTGCACACTATTTGTCAACTCTGCTTGTATCTGTTCTCCAAAGATGTTTCTGTTCTTCAAGACACAGCATAACTTAAGTGAGCATGTAGAATATGTGACAGAATGAAAGTAGCTGTAGAGAAACTACATAAATGCACAGCTTTTGACTCAGAAGCATTATCCACCTCCAGTGAAGATGGCAGCCAGGTAACAGAGCTGTACAATGTCCCTTCATGGACCCACTTAAAAAGAAGAGAAACAGTCAAAAACTGATTGTTCAATGTAGCTAGGACAGGAAAAAGCATCCTACCAACTGAAAGGAGACTATGGAAAGGCTAGAAACCCTGAAAACACATCAGAAGGAGAGGTAAACAGCAACCCAGAATCAGACACAGGATGACAATGAATGGCTGGGAGCTGCTGGTATCCTCAGAGGGAGGAAAGCCTGCCTGGAACCTCAGATCCAGGTAAGCTCAGATCATGGAGAAGTGGGAATTCATAGCAGCTGGGAGCCCCAGTCTCCAAAAATGAGCCTGCAAGCAATGCATACTATAAACACAATGCAAGCTCACCATAGAAAAGGCCTCCAAGAGCCTAGATCAGAGCAATACTCAGCATCTATAACAGGCAATGTTGTGAGCAGGAGCCATTTTTTAAAAAAAAAGAGCCTGAGACTGAACTGATTAGAGTAAAAGAAAGCTCAGAAGAGCACATCATGGATTTTTTGTAGGGACAGGGGAGAGGTCACACTTAAACAGTGCCTAGAAAGAAACTGACATAAGAGACAATTGTGGATAAGAAAGGCCAGACCTCAGGAATGGCTCTGGTGGTAGTGGGAGCACCTCCAAAGGCAAAGAGCCATGCCACCAGGGGAGGGAAGCCAGGACAGGCACAACAGTTATGCTGAGGGCACTGTGGGTAAACAAGACACATCAGAGGCCACAGGACTGTTAAGTCCTCCCTCTCTGCCTACTCCCAGCAGAGAACTTAGAGGAATTTCAGCTCCCCTAACCCCTCCCCCACCCTCACAGCCTTTCAAAGAAACCTCTCAGCTAGGCCTTTAAAGTGAAGTCCCATAACAACAGAAACATGGGAAGAAGGCAAGGCATCAGGACACCCACAGAAATGGCTGAGGACCCAGAAATTAATGTCAAAGACCCTGAACTAGTGGAACTCATAGGGAAAGTAATCAAAAAGCAAATAAATGAATTAAAGAGTCAATTCAAACAACATATCCTCAAAGAAATGCAAGCAATAATCAGCAGGCTTAAAGAGGAACTTACTAAACAAATCGCGGTCCTAATGGACACAAAGCTCACTGAGCATATAGAAGCTACAAATAAAAAGTTGATTGAGGTAAATAAGGAAATGCAAGATATGAAGGAACATTTGGATAAAGTGGAAAATTTGAAACAAAATCTCGCTGAAATTCAGGATATAAAAAATACACTGAAAAGCAGGGGAAGTCAACTCAAACATTGTGAGGACAGAATTTCAGACCTTGAAGACAAGGCTGAGAAAACAAATGCTATAATTAGGCATGACTTCAAAATTAAAAATGAGCAAAGTAGCTAAATACAACTTATGGATGATTCAAAGAGAACCAATCTCAGAATTATGGGTGTGGGAGAAAGAACAGAAGATAGCACCAAAGGTATAAAGAATTTATTCACTAAAATCATCCAAGAAAAATTCCAAAATCTAAAAAAGAATTAATTTTCAGGTACAAGATACTTGTAACACCAAATTAACTGGCAATGAGATTCGCCATGATACATCATAATCAAAACCTCAGAAACAGGGCTGGAGGCAAGGAACAGTGGTTAAAGTGCTTGCCTTCCAAGTGCAAGGCCCTGGCTCAATTCCTCAGCACTACATACAACTGGGTGTGGAGGTGAATGCTTGTGGCCCTAGCATTCCAGATGCGAGGAATGCAGATAGATTTTCCTGAATCCAAGGCAAGCCTGGGCTATACCAGTGAGTTCAGGAACAGCCTGGGATACAAAGTGAGACCCTGCCTCAGAAAATGAAAAGAAAGAAAGAGAGAAAAAAGAAAGAATGAATGAAAAAGAAAAAAAAAACCTCAGAAATACAACATAAAAAGAGAATATTGAAAGCACATTATTCTACCAAGAGAAACCCACTCAAAACACAAATTACTACAGATTTCTTAATGCAAACTTTAAAGGCCAGAAGAGCCTGGAGAAAAATAGTTCAAGTTTTAAAAGACAGCAAGTGTTGACCGAGGTTGTCGTACCCTGCAAAATTATCCTTGAATATCGAAGAAGAAGTGAAAATTTTTCATGATGAAGAATTCCTACAGAAATTTGGGACCACTAGCCCAGCACTGCAGAAGGATTCATTGAGAGAGTCAGAGAAACAAGCAGCACCAAAGAACATGGAAGAAAGGAAACATCTAAAGAGAAAGTGTAACAAAAATAATGGACAGATATTTAAAATATTTGTAAATTTTCAAAGAGGAAAAGAATCATATAAGTCCCTTACAAAGGATCAGAAAACAAAATGATGCTTCATTTTCTTAAAGCAACTTAGAAACTAGAAGAAATACAATCATTAAACCCAAAAGTTATGAATTTTATAGGACAAGAAAGTAGTCACTGCTCCAATAGCATTTATTTTAGTCTATAGTAACATTCATCTATAGCCTATGGTAGTGTAAGCCCTGAATACTGATCTACTGAAAGCTAAACATAGCCACTCCATGGAGACATAAAATTTTTGTATTTGTTCAATATTGTCAGCAACATAAAGAATGAAAAAGGTAGGAGTGTGTGTGTGTGTGTGTGTGTGTGTGTGTGTGTGTGTGTGTGTGTTTTAGTAACTAAAACAGCAGCAGATGAAAAGAATGCCTAAAATGAAAAAATCAAAAAGCAATAAATTAAGTCTGGTAATTTTTAAATATGTGGAAGTAAGTACAAAAATAGTAAATGTAGCTTATGAGTGGTTTATGGGAGAAGTTCTACTTTTATTTTAAACATGCCACATTATTTGACTCTTTACTATACACACTATATTAAATACTGGTTGGTATATAAATTCAATAAAAAAGATTTTTAAAAAGAAGGAAGTAGAGAGGAAGAAAACACAGTTCAGGACACAGGTTCAGACATGTACTACAGATTTTTCCAATGTGTCAAGAGGGCATCTTGTTGCTGGAGACAGGAACACTATCTCTATCTTGTTCTTGTGAGACACTGGCATTCTCAAAACTATTCTTTCACAAATGAGATAATAAACAAAAGGAAAGGAGTTTGTCTTAACATTTCCTTAATATTGACAGATAGTTATCTGAACATATTTAGGTATGCAGAACACTGCCCCAATTATTCCTCCACATAAGCTATGGGTCCTGAATAATATTCACTTTTGAAATTGGCAATGATATCAATAATCCAAGAGGCTTTTAAAACAATATTTTGGAGAGATCCACCTCTAAAGGGAAACAAGGAAAAAAAATAAAGAAAAACAAATAGACTAAAATATATGAAATTATTTTTGTAGAACAAAAACTATATGTAGTTTAACTGAATAAAATGCAAGCATGAGAATTAGGTAATATGTATGGTAGAGGAAAGAAAGGAATGAAATGTACTAAAGTTTAAATAAAACAAAATAAAAGACACTTCTATCAGATGTCTTTACTTAAGTCAAAGACTGCTCTGCAATTCTAGCACGCCCTCCATACCCGACCCAACAGAAGTACCTCGAAAAGAGCATAACCTTGAGTCCTCTCATTTATGGAAAGATACTGTCATAAGCCTCTCTTCAACCACTTAAAATTGGAGAAGATGTGTTAAAGATTCTATGTGCAAAGAAACTACAGGCAAATCCTGCACATCCAGGAAATGTACACAGCCTATGATCTTTCTTAGATTCTCACCACTCTTTTAATGGAATGACAGGCCAATATGTTCACAATCCACATGCAGAACCGTTAACTGACATGAACCGCATTATTCTGTCAGTATCTTTCCAATGCCCAATTGAAAATGCCCTGAGTATGAATCAGACCTATCATGAGCATCGGAAGATGAATGTCTTTCCAATTTTTCAATGGGATGAGTCAGATCTCCAGAACTTTAAAATAATTTTATTTTCATATTCATTAAACAGTATTTAGTGGACACCTAATGCCAAAGCACTATCACCTACAGCACATATCAAAGCAAACTCACTACCTATAAAGTACATGCATGTTTCCTAATAAATACTAATATAAGCTGATTAAATGTAACACACTGTTGCCAATATTTCAGTATGAAAAAAAGCAAAAGTCATGTTAAGCAATAGGAAGGAAGAAGAGAAAATCTTAGGATGATCAAGTCAGAAAAAAAGAGCACTCTTTTTAGGAATCAAGAGAGGCTTTCTCAGAAAGGGATTATAAACAGAGTATTCATCTTAATTTCTCTACAGCCCAGAAGAGAAATAGTATGGAAGATACCAAAATTACTTGACAAAGATTCATTGAATTAACCTAAGAACTGAACAATTCCTATTACAGCTCCCAAGGTAGCAAGAACATGAAGCCTGAATAATTTCTGGATACAGTGATGGTGGATGGTCAGCCAACAGAAGCCACAGCCTCGTCTCTGAGAACAGGAGCTCCTTACCTGCTGCTGGACAGGTACCTGCTGCACCACCTGGGTAGGCACTGCTGCTTGACTAGCCACAGATGTCTGCAAAGTCACTGTCGAACCTGTGTCCGACCCAGTCTCTGATGTCTGCATGATGGTCTCTGAAATATGTAACAAACAGACATAAAATTTTAAATCTTCTCCATATGTCATGGGCTTCATTACATTTGTTCTTAATACCCTACTGAGACTTTCAACTGTCATCACACCTCCTATCCCAACAGAATGTCATGTCATGTGCATTTGTAGTTATTCTGACTGTTCTTTAAATACAGAAAGTTACGAATCTATACTTTTTATAAAAAATTTTCTCTAGTACCTCTTAACTTCAGATTATAGAGGTTAAATGCCATCTTAACATTGTCTTCTTTAGGTCACCTGTTATAAATTACTTTAGTCATTTTATAGACGATGGTCCAAAATAGTGTCAACACACTCTTAAGGGAAGAACCCAAGTGCTAACTGGATGACACAATGTCACAAACTACTTTGTAGACACTTTTATAAGCTCTCAGGAAGACCCTGAAGCAGTACAATGTAGAGTGCAGGGAGTCTTAATTTTTTCTTAAAAATTCTAAGAGTATTCAGTTCTCTTGAGAAAAAAATTAATCCCCATAGTTTCTTTTGTCACAGCACAACCTCTTCAATTCTTATTCCCCAGCTTTATAAGCAGACCTCTGAAAACATGCCATCTTCTCTTCTTACTTTTTAAACAAAGACACTAAAGTCCAGAGAGGTTATGAGATCTGCACAATGAGGGCCGGAGAAAAATCAGGACTGAACTTTTTTCTCATTTTGAATCAGTGCTTATTTTATTTGGACATATTGATACTAGCTAGCATCTCTGTATTTGATCTGAATATTTTTATTCTTCAGTTATTCAAAAGCACAAAGGAAAAAACAATCCCTAAGAAATACAATCAGTAATAGCAGTAACAGCCATTATTGATTATTTAATAAATGCTAAAGACACATCTAAATGTTTTACACATTGATTCATAAGTAATCTATGTAACAACAATATAGTTGATGTGTTTAAATTGAGAAACCTCAGGTACACAGTCTGAAGTTAGCTAGGGAGCACAAAATAAAAGGGAAATGACAGGCACTGTGGCTCATACCCCACTTATATGGGTAAGGTAATGTTTAGATCCAAGACATGGTAGACATGGTAGGTCAGTCTGTTGATACTAGTTCCATTTTTCCAAAAACTGAAAATTCAGTTTTATGTAAAATCTTAATAGTGCCACATTTTTTTAAAAAATGTGGCCTTAAAGTCCACACACACACACACACACACACACACACACACACAGAAACCAGAGATGAACAATTAAGGTCATGGATAGTCTAAAAGTGTCTGAGAGTGGCAGTATTTGGTACAAGAAACATTTGCACAATTTAGATACAGTAGGGCCAACGGTTCTCAAAATTTGGACATGATACACAAAATAGGAGTCCTAACTATTCTTTTCCTTTTATCACAGACTACGGGTGGGGGGGGGTCCCAAACCAGAAAGCAAAAACCAGGCTCTTTTGATATATTACACACTTAGAGGACACTTACACCATGTGTGCTATGGCCAAGGAGCTAGTAATGGCTTTCTGCAAAGAATGAGGAATGAGCCAAATTTTAGATTCATTTTCTGTGCAGGTTTTTTCACCTCTTCTTGGTATTCTAAGATGCCTAATGGTCTTTGCTGGTTTAGTGTATACATGAAGATGACAGTGTGGTTAGTTACTGCTTCACCTCTAAGCTGCTCAAACCAACGTAGATGGTTTTCTTACAGTGAGGCCACTTACACCAATCCTTCCTCCCGCTCTCTCAGAGCTGTTAGAAACTTTATCAGGCCTAGATTACATGCCCACATTTGTACTATTGACTAGTCTCCACACTTTTTTTCTGTTACATGACTCATTTTGCATTCACTGTTTTAAATTAAATGTGAAAATATAAAGAAAGAAGTTCTGTTTAAAAACTAAATGTACCTTTAAAGAAATTCTTAACTCATGGAAAGAAAAAGAAACTGAGAAAGTGTATCAGGAAGCAAAAGGCATAGATTTGAAAACTGGCCTCCTGTTTACTATATTAGACTCCACAAACAGATCTTATTAGCTCAAGATTATTACAAGTTGTTAGGGAAGGTAGAAGAGTAGGTAGGATAGAGTAGGGGGTGGGTCAGGTAAAATCAATTTAGAAAACTGAAGTTAGCTGAGGACTGAAACAGCAACTGACCAACAACTCCTTTGTTCCCCCAAAACTTTTGGTGAGCAAAATTCAAGAGCTTTGCTTACACAATGGATTTGGAGATGCAGGAGAGGAAATCACATTGTCTCTTATCACCAATTAACCAACCGGTATCCTAGAGCTGCATAAATCTCTGACCCAGGACTACCTGGAGATTGGAAAGCCAAAAGTTCATAAAGGAAGGCTCCCTAGCCAGGGGTATATATTTCCCTGGTCAACAGCCCCCACCCCCACCTCACTGCCCTAAGGGTCATAACTATAAGTAAGTTTCTCATTCACTTTACCTTGTGCCAAAAACTAAGGTAAAGATACTGTACTCATGGTTCAGAAGAACTAATCCTCAGGAGAAACCCATGGTAGAGGTGTTCTTTGCACTACTTAATGAGGAAAGAGGTCCAAATAGAGTAAATATCTGTCAAAAGCCAAAAGGCAGCAGTCTGAATTCCATCTACATTTCTCTGGATGTAAAGCCCATGGTGTAAAACACTATGTATATTACTTCATAATATCATGATAACACAGCTTCCAAATGGAAACATTTCCAGTCTAGGTAGCTTTTGCTGCTTTGAAGAGAAATCTTTTGTGTTCTCATTACAAAGTATCAGATGTACACTTCCAATGACAGACACCCAACCCAACTTTCTGACATCCAAAGTTAATTTCATTCTTTTCTACTGAAACCATAATAAAAGGCGACAAGTACTTATTTTTTCCCAGAGGCATTTAAAATGATTGATTCTGAAGATCTGATTTAATAGTAGATCAATACGAATGCTAGAGTATGATTGAAAACTATAGTTATACCCCACCCTATCCCTCGCCAAATTTTACTGAAGAGATAATCTAATACTCTAACACACCTAAAATGTATTCTGGTACTTTTCTAACATCTATGCAAGGTAAGGAGCATCACATGAGTACAGTATCTTGGCTTGTTCCATTTGTTGGCTTTTATTTTACTCCACAACAGCGGTTTAGGGGTATATTTGAGGTGTACTCATTTATCCAAAAGTGGTTTCTGGTGCTTGTTTATGTTTGGGAGTAATTTGGTTAGCTTAGTTCCTTCATAGCCTCCTTTCAAGTGATATTTGTTTATCAGTCACAAATGCAGTCACATTAATCCATTCTGATAAGCTAAATAAACCCCTGCAGT
>PVKB01008323.1:0-18117 GCA_004027205.1 Ctenodactylus gundi | reverse complement strand
GTGAAAGAGAGGCCAGCGACACCAATGACCCCAGAGGAAAAGCGACAACAACTAGAGAATGAGCTGAGAAAAAAGTAAGTTAGTAATCAGTGAAATATGAGTACTTAAGTTATGAAAGTTAAAAAATTCTGAAATAACTAAATTTGCCTTCATATCTGTCACTTTAAGTATATTTATGTGGTATAGATTTAAGTTCATTTAATGTAGCAATGTGATATAGTTTTAACTTTGTTTTATTGTAGCAATTCACTTATTAGGTCACTTATGAAAATTTATCCTAAGGAAACTGATTGACGTAAAAATAAACCTGTGAATGTACAAGTATGCACCTTCCAATATTCAGCTAAGGCTTTGAAATTTAAATATTTTTCTTCTTTCCCAAATTTACTAGTCTTTAAAACTACATGCTTGTAGTTATTTTCTAATGTGAACTGGTGGGTAAGGCCAGGTTTAGCAATAACAACAAAGACAGCAAAATATAGGAAAAAAAAAACTTTTGGTAAATATCCCAATAAAGGGATTGGTTGGATTCAGAGAAGAGGCATCAAGATTTAATGACTGCGAACCCATAAGAGGAACAGGAAGCTGAGTTAGAGTGGTGACTTAAGTGAAATGACTTAGGTGCGGAAGATTAATATGTTAAACACTGTATGGTTTCTCTGACTTGGAAAACCCAGAACACAGACATTCTTTGGAACCATATGAAGTGACTGACAGCCAGAGTTGGGGGAACGGATAGAGGGGTGGGAGGGTAGAAAATGGGAAGGGACTGTAAAGTCGATATGATACACAGGTGTACGAAACACCCAAATTCATTGTAAATACTATGTATTACATTTGTATATTAATATAAAAATAGTGGGGAAAAAATAAATGGAAAGATTCCAGCATTTTAGGACACCTGAGGAAAAAAACACAAAGTGGGATGTGGCTATGATGAAGAGAAAGGTGAAGCAGCGTTGTATAATGGAGGTTTTGAAAAAGAAAATTTCAGGGGCTTCCGGTCAAGATGGCGGCTGAGTAATAGCGCTGCACAATGTCTCCTCATCAACCCACTTAAAAAGTCGAGAATTTAGTTAGAACAAGTGTGTTCAGTGTAGCTAGGAAAGAGAGGAGCACCCCATCAACTAAAAGGAAGCCAGGTGAAGGTCAGAAATTCTGAAGGATCATTGAAAGCAGAGAAAAAAAAAAAAATCCCAGCAGTGCAGGAAGCCACTGCTGGTTGGCTACAAATGACTGGAGCCGCAGGCAATTGTGGATAGAGGAAAGCTCGCAGGGACCTGAACATCTGATGGAGCTGGGAGAGGTCGGATCACCCCAACAAAGGACAGGAGGCTACAGGGAGGTCAGAAATCCTGAAGTCATATTGGAAGAGGAGGAAAACAGCAGCTGACTCGGCACAGTCCTGAGATGCCGGCATCCACAGACCACAGATGGAGGAAGGTCTGGAGCCAGAACCTCAGACTGAGGTAAGTGAGGATCCGGAGCAGTGGGAACTGCCGGCAGCTGGCGGCCCCAGGCTCTGAAACACCAACCTGCGGGTAGTGTGTACTACAAACACAACATGCGCTCCTTCTAGAAAAGGCCCCAGGAGTCCAAATCAGAGACGGGGCTCAGCAGCCATAACAGGCAGTGACGTAAGCAGGAGCCATTTTAAAAAGAAGGGAAAAAAAGAAAAAGAAAATTTCAGGCACGAATTGATTAACAACTGCCATTTACTGATCTGTTCTCCAAAGATGTTCACATTCCCAGGCCTCTGAATCTGTGAAATTTAGGTTAGGGAAAGGGAAATAAATTTAAGTTAAAGACAGAATTAGGCCACTAATTATGTGACCTGAATAGAGAGATATTCCCGGGTTGTTTTGCTCATGCCAATGTAATCCAAAGGCCTTTCAATAGAAGGCAGTGGGAGGGAGAGTGAGGTAAGAGAGATTCAATATAAAGAATACTAACTGCTAAAATACTACCTGCTGTATGGATAAAGAAGGCCATTAGCCAAGATCTGTGGATGGCATCCAGAAGATGGACAGAGCAAGAAAACAGATTCTCCTCTCCAGTCTCTAGAAAACATAGCCTGCTGTGATCTTCATTTGAGCCTACATGAACTGTTTTAAGCGAAGACATTTGTGGGCTTTTATTTATAGCACTCGTATGAAGCTAATATATGAGCTTTTACTACATTGTGCATTTTATATGATTAGCTAATCCCTACATCTTCCGAAGATATGTATAAGGGTAATGAACTTCTATTTTACAAATGAAGAAAATATAGGCTCACCATTAGACACACTTTTATGATTATTCTAATTCAATAAATAATTCAGTTATTCTATTTTTCCAATCTATAAAAACATTAGTGAACTTAGATGGAGCTGTTTAAGTTAAAGACTGGAAGTAAAGAAAAGATTAACAAAGAAATGAAGAAGTGGAGGTAGTATAAACAAGTCTTGAGAAAATCAGCCGTAAAGGGCAAGAGGAAAACAAATAACTAGAGTGAAATAAAATTCAGAGGTATAAAAGAGAAGTGTGTGTTAATGAAAAGAACTTGCCTGAGAAGCCAGAGGATAGTACACTGCCTCTAGTGAGGTGCTAAACATTATTAAGTAAAGGAATCAGTTTAATAAAGATAAGGGAGGAAAGTTAGTAATTATTTGCTTAGCAAAATTAATTCTTTAATCCAGAGAAGTCTAATTCCAAAATCTGTTGGAAGATGACATCTGACCTAACAATTGCAACTAAAAAGGACCAATTCTTATTCATGCTTACTTGTCTGCTTATCTCAGCCATCTCTACAAAGAATATAAATATTTTTAGTAATTAATATACATTTGAATGATGATGTACTTTCAATTTTGCAGCTGTTTATAAATTACTCAGGGGAATGGAACATTCTCACTAAATCTTTAACGTTATTCTATAACTGATAAATAGTATCAAAAAGTTAAATATTGATTATATGGGAAGCTATGTATATGAAGGAGTAGAGAGTAAATGGAATTCTGTACTTATTACCTAATTTCAGTGAGTCAAAACTATTCTACGAAATAAAGTTTGTTAAAACAAAAGTAATATGCTCTCCTAAAATAAACCTAAAGAAATAGAGGAAAAACCAGTCTATACACCTAAAACACTAAAATGAACAGGAATTCAAAGAAGTACTAACACTTACTTAGTTCTCGTAATGACTCCCTCCAGGGTTTTAAATTCTGTCTTTTTGCTTTTCTGAGAACACACCATTGATCTCTGCACAGCTACAAGCTCTCCATTGACATCACGAAACTGCAGACGAATTTGGGCTCTCACATCTGTTTCTTGAGCAACCTTTGTAGGTAAACAGAAAAATTATACTGTCTTATAAGTATCAGAATGCTAGACTGAAAGAAAATGCATAAACAATCTTGCTTTCCCAAAATAAGGGAACAAAACCAAAAAAAAAAAAGAAAGAAATGCTTAAATATATATTATTCAAAATATGGGAGGAAAAGAATAATGCTGAATTAGTTCTTGGTACACTGAAATGACATAGTATTACTTACCTCCTTTACCTAGTATTAGGAGTATGTGAATTTTTATATTAATGAAATTTATATTTTTAACTACCAAAAATGTTTAATGAAGCTAATTGAAAAGTGAAAATAAAACTTAAATTTAATCCCTTGGATCACCTGCTTGATCCTCTGGATCAAGGTGATGATCTGCTGTCTCATCAATAGTATTTCCTACAAAATAAGGACTTTTTGATCATAAAAAAATAAGGAAATTGATACTGGTATGTTACTGCACCATGGTTCACAGATCTCATTTAAGTTTTGTTAGTCGTTCCATTTTTGCAACAAAATAACCCAGTTCAGAATTACACATTGCATTTGGTGGTCATATCTCTTTAGTTTCTTTCAGCTTAGAATGCACAGATTTTCAGTAACTTTCATGACTAATCATTTTTAAAATTACAGATCATTATCTTAAAAACTATCTTAAAAACTTGCAATTGTTGTATATCCTTAATGACTGGAATAAAACTATACATTTTGGGCAGGAATATTACTAAATTGATACTTTAGTAATCTGGACATTGCTTCAATTACCTTGTTACTAGAAGCATCACATTTAATGTCTTCTTTAAAGCCTATCTCCGAGTTTCTTTTTTACCTTACAACTATTAAGTATTTGGTGAACAGATGCACTGAGAACATGTAACTATCCTATACTCCATCCAAATTTCCTGGGCTAGTTTTAACAACTATTGGTTCTTACCTAAATAAATTAGAACAGTTATTCTGGCTGTAATTATAAGCCAAGATTCTACTATTATAAAGGATTTTGCACTTTCAATATTTTTTCCCTTTAAAAAAAATAATTATGGACTCACAAATTCTTTAATTGGTCCCTATCTCCCACCACCCACCCCCGCCACTATCCCGTTATCACCTCCATCTTTTGTGGATGCAATCCTTAACTTGGTCCCACCTCACAGCTCTTAGACTTAATTACTCAGGAATAAAGATATGGAGAGTTTTTATCATGATTATTAATTCATTTTTGCAGCTAGGCCCAGGGACACAGCCCTGTACTTCTAGCTCTCTTGGAAGCTGAGACAGGAGGATCTCAAATTCAAGCCCAGCCCAGGAAACTTAGCTAGATTCTGTCTCAAATAAAAAAGTAAAAACAGGATAGAGATATAGCACTCTGTTTTAAAGGTCCTGGGCATGATCCCCAGAGCCACAGATATAAGTAATAAATTTATGTATTTCTGTATCTATCAATGCTTATTTTCTTCTGTGAAGAAAGTAAATTAAACTGATTTGTTTCTGAATGTTAAACCTTCCATTCCTGAAGCAAATAACACTTGGTCACGGTGAATTATCTTTGTTTGTACCTTTGCTAAATTTGCCTTGTTAGGATTTTGTTAATGATTTTTGCATCTGCATTCATGTGAGGTATTATCTACAGATGCTTTCTTAGGTCTTTGGTTTTGGTATCCTTGTATTATCTTTATAATGTCTATAACATCTATGCTGGTTTTTCCTCTTTTGTTTCTAATGTTAGTAATTTGTGTCTTTTTCTTGATCACTTTGCTTGCACTTTACTCATCTTTCAAAGAACTGGCTTGTGCTTTCACAGGTTTTCTCCATGGCACATGTATTTTATTTCAATAACTTGTTCTTCTCACTTCTCTTTTGCGTAATTTGAGTTTAGCTCTTTTTCTTTCAAGACAAAGTCTTGCTCTGGAGTTTAGCTCTTCTTTTTGATGTTTCTAAGGATAGAAGCTTGGGGCATTATAATCACACCTTTCTTCTTTTCAAAAAAATTTAAAAACACTTGACTTTACAATTTTTAAACATTATTTAGCTATATCTCACACATTTACATGTTAAGCTTTAAATTCACAAAATATTTTCTAACTTCCCTTGTGATTTTTTTTTTTTTTTTTTTGTTGATGTATGAATTCCTAAGAAGCATGCTGCTTACTTATCCAATATTTGGGGATTTTCTAGAATTTTCCATTCAGCTCAATTCTGGTGTGCTCAGAGAATATGCTGTTATAACTTTAATCCTTGTCAATTTAAAAACATTTATTTTGGAATCCAGAATATGGGTCTATCATAATGCATGTTCCAAAAGCACTTGAAAATAATGAGTTTCCACTTTCTCCACTGATCATCCGATAGAGGTCAGTTGAATTAGTTCTGTTACTGGTGCTTTGGTCTTTCATTATCACTCATGACCTTTAAAGTCTCCTGTTTCTCTAAGTGGTATGGAAATTTTCAACTAAAATTAGAGATTTGTATCTTTCTCCTTTCATTCATAAATCTCTGTCTCACATATTTTGAAGCTCAACTTTTAAAACTGTGATCTCTCAGGGAATTGACCTCTTTATAAACTCTTTCCTTCCACCCAAGTAATCTCTGTTTCAAATGTCTACTGTTTGACATAGAGCCACATTAGCTTTCTTTTTAATCAGTTGTCATATTATATTTTTATTCCTTTTAGTTATGTTTCATTACACTTGAAAATATTTTCCTTTTGCTTTTTGTGGTTGTTACATACTCCATTTCTGCTATGATTATGTTTTCTTTTACACCTATCAGCATATTTAAAAGATTTATAATGATGTTTTAAGGGTTCTTGTCTACTGACTCTAGCATCTCTTTTATTTTTCCCCCACTTTTATTAACATACATATATTAATAGTGCAATACAAATGATAGTGACGCGTTTACAATGAACTTGAATATTTTTTGCAAATATATCACATCAGCATTACAGTTACCTTCCCATTTTTGGCCCTCCCACTCTCTCCATCCCCACTGACTCCCACTAGCACACCCATCTGGTTCTATATAATGTCTGTATTCTAAATTTCCCAAATCAGAGAAACCATGTGATATTTAACATATTTAATCTTCCGCAGCTGACTCACTTCACTACTCAAATCATCACTCTTTAGCTCAGCTTCCCACCGCAAGAATGGGCTGGAGTGGCCATATCTTGATGCCTCTCTGGGTCCAGCAGAACCCTTTGTTGGGACAATTCGCTCTAGGTTTTTTTTTTTTTTTTTTGGTATCTTAATATATTTTTGCTGAGATTCTTTAACAAGGCCTCCCCCACCAGTCTACATAAGAATTGTAACAATGAAATTCATAAGGCTAGAAAATATGAGCAAAAAAAGAGAAAAGCTAAATTTCAAATTCCTTAGCTGAGTACTGAAAGGTAAATGTTTGTACATTCAAAAGACATTCAGATTATCATTACATGAGTTTTCTTAGGATAAATTTATATCAAAGACTGCCACATAAAATGAACTTAAGTCTAATCCATAAGAGTAAATTACTCATAAGCAATAGAAATAATGGCATACTTAGTTATTTCAGAATTGTAACTTTCATAAATTTACTCATGTTTCCCCAATTACTAACATGACAGATTTCATTTATCATTTTATCTACCTATCATCCATAAATTCATGCATATGTATTTTTAAAGATTTTATACCAATTCCCCATGTTGAATATAATTATTATGTTCTGCAAAGTAATACACTATTTAATATAATAATTATAAGGGGCAGTTTCACAGATTTTATGAGAAAGCTGATACTGTTTTAGTAGGATGACAATGATTTAAATATCAGTCTTTTTTGGTTACACTTTCTCTTTAGATGCATTTCTTCCGTGTTCTTTGGTGTTGTCTGTCTCTCGGTCTTTCTCAAAGATTCCTTCAAGTATTTTCTGCAATGCCGGGTTAGTAGTTACAAATTTAAAGGATTCTTGATCCTGAGAAATTTTTACTTCTCATTTAATTTTGAAGGATATTTCTGCTGGATACAACAACCTGGGTTGATATTTGCTGTCATATAAACCTTGAAAGATTTTGCTCCAGGCTCTCTTGGCCTTTAAAGTTTGCACTGAGAGGAGCGGACTCTGGGTGCGCAGCCCGCTTCAGTGCCGTGGGACCTCGCAGGGGAAGCGGGGGACCACCGCGGGAGATGGGCGGAAGCCGTTAGGAGCAGACTCTGGGCGCGTAGCCTGCCTCAGTGTTGCAAGACCTTGCAGAGGAAGCAGGGTCCAGTGGGTCCCGAGCGGAGCTGCATAGGAGCAGTCTAAGTGGCTGTGCGACACTCCCTTACACCTTGAAACCTTACAGTGGTCCTAGGTCCTGTCTGGCACCCTGCAGAGCTGAATGGGAGTAGACTAGCAGGACTGAAGCGCATATTCTCACTGCCCCTCGCCTCGCCTCGGTGGGCAGCAAGGAGGTTGTGTTCTCCTAGCACCAGTAGAGCCGTACTGGGGAGAACCACATAGGGGAATCCAGGGATAGACGACCAGAGACAACCAAAGACAAGAGAACCATGAGGAAACGTGGAAATAAATCTCCTTCAGAAAGTCTACAGCAGAAGAGCATACCAGGAATTCTGAAAGTGCAGAAACTAAAGATGAAAATGGAACAAATGATGGAAACTTCTGGGCCCAGAAATACATTGAACTAAAGCAGGAATTTAAACAAGAATTAAAGCAGGAATTAAAGCAGGAAATGATAATCAAAGATCAAGAGAGATGCCAAGACCTACCTAAGCTAAAAACAAGCCATGAGAAGCAACTAGAGCAGATCAAGGAAGAAATGAACCAAAGGATAATCAAGATCATAAACGAAATAAGAGAGGAATACAACAGAGGCATAAAAAAATAAATACACATATACGGGAAGTAAAAAAAACACACAGGTCACAATAAGCAACGATATCAAACAACTTCAAAATAGATCATCAGGCCTAGAAGACAAAATGACGAAGCAGGAAAAGAAAGATCATAAAGAACAAAGTAAAAAAAGAAGAAAGTGAATCATTATAACGACTCATAGATGATTCAAAGAGAAACAACCTGAGAATTATGGGAATCTAAGAGAAGACCGAGGACCAAACAAAAGGATAAAAAGTCATATTCAAGGAAATTATGGAAGAAAACTTCCCTAATCTAAGAAGAGAAATGAATATTGAATTACTGCAGGCATTTAGAACACCAAATAATATTGATCAGAGGAGAACCTCATCCCGACACATCATAATTAAAGTACTAGAAACCCAACACAAAGAGAGAATACTGAAAGCGGTAACAGAAAAGCAAAAGGTGACCTACAATGGTAAGCCCATCAGGATAACTGCAGACTTCTCAACCCAGAGTCTAAAAGCCAGATCATGGAACAATGTCATTCAAACACTACAAGAACACAAATTTCAACCAAGACTACTATATCCAGCAAAACTATCTTTTAAATTAGAGGGAGAAATTAAAATCCTCCGTGATATAGAAAGTTTAAAGAAACTTGCAGCCACTAAGCCATCACTGCAGAGAATTCTCAAAGGAAACTTGGATAGCGAAAGACAGGTCAATGACACAAGAGACCCCAGACAGGAAAAGAAAAGCGACAAAAGCTAGAGGCGAATGAGCTGAGAAAAAAGTAAAGCCAGTAAACAACAGGGAAAAACTACAACAATGGCAGGACACACCAAACATACCTCAATAATTACCCTCAATGTGAATGGTCTCAACTCACCTATCAAAAGACATAGACTAGCTGACTGGATCAAAACACAGAAACCCACAATTTGCTGCCTACAAGAGACACACTTCACCCAAAAAGAAACTCACAGACTGAAAATAAAAGGTGGGAATTCAGTATTTCATGCAACAGGTCCCAGAAAACAAGCAGGGGTAGCTTTATTAATCTCAGACTCATCCGATTTCAAAAGAAAACAGGTGAAGAGAGACAAAGAGGGACACTACATACTGGTTAAAGGAACACTAGAACAGAAAGAAATCACAATTATTAATTTATATGCACCCAAATCTAGAGCACCCAATTATGTAAACCAAAAATTATTACAACGGAAAGGACACATAGGCCCCAACACAATTATAGCAGGGGACTTTAATACTCCACTATCACAGATAGATCAACCAAACAAAAAATCCACAAAGATATACAACTGCTGAAAGATACTATAGAAAACTTGGACATAACAGACATTTACAGAGTCTTCCACCCAACGTCAACAGACTACCCATTCTTCTCAGCAGCACGCGGAACATTTTCTAAAATAGACCACGTCCTAGGACATAAGTCATGCTTAAGCAAGTATAAAGGGATAGAAATAGTCCCCTGCATACTCTCAGACCATAGTGGTACAAGACTGGAACTTAACAGCACCAGAAACAGAAGAAAATACACAAGCACATGGAGACTTAACAACTTACTACTGACCAAATAATGGATCACGGAAGAAATCAGAGAAGAAATCAAAAACTTCATAGAGTTAAATGACGATGGAAGTACATCATATCAAAATCTGTGGGACACAATGAAAGCAGTCCTTAGAGGAAAATTCATACCTATAAATGCACACATCAAAAGAACAGAACAGTCACAAAACAAATTCACTAATGATGCACCTTAAGGACCTAGAAAAAGAAGAAAAACTCAACCCAAAAGGCAGTAGAAGAGAAGAAATTATAAAGATCAGGTTTGAAATAAATGAGACTGAAATTAAAAAGACAATAAAAAAGATTAATGAGTCAAAGAGCTGGTTCTTCCAAAAAATTAATAAAATTGACAAACCTCTTGCCAACCTCATCAAGAAAAAGAAAAGGCACAGGCTATTAGCATACTTACAAATGAAAAGGGTGAAGTTACAACACACTATGCAGATATCCAGAATATTATAAGAAATTACTTTGAACACCTATATTCTAATAAACTTGAGAACTGCGAAGAAATGGATGAGTTCCTAGATACATATAAAATACCAAAATTAAGTGAAGAAGATATAAAAACCTTGAACAACCCGATCACACACAGAGAAATCGAAGCAGTAATAAAAGCTCTACCTACAAACGAAAGTCCAGGCCCGGATGGATTCACAGCAGAATTTTTTCAGAACTTTAGGGAAGAACTTACTCCAATCCTCCTCAAACTATTTCATAAAATAGAAAGGGAAGGAGCACTACCAAACTCATTTCTTGAGGTTAGCATCACACTAGTCCCAAAACCAAAGACTTAACTAGGAAGGAAAATTACAGACCAATATCCTTAATGAATATAGATGCAAAAATCCTCAATAAGATTCTGGCAAACAGAATCCAACATGTAATCAGAAAGATCATACACTATGATCAATTGGGCTTCATTCCTGAGATGCAAGGCTGGTTCAACATACGTAAATCAATCAACGTAATACACCATATCAACAAAAGTGAAAATGAAAACCACATGATCAACTCTATTGATGCAGAAAAAGCCTTTGACAAAATCCAACACCCTTTCATGATAAAAACACTGAGAAAAATAGGTATAGAAGGGCCCTATCTAAAACTCATAGAAGCCATATATGCTAAGCCTAATGCAAATATCATAGTAAATGGAGAAAAGTTGAAATCGTTCCCTCTCAAATCAGGAACACGACAAGGCTGCCCACTATCACCACTCTTATTCAACATAGTCCTTGAAACACTGGCCATAGCAATCAGACAAGAAAATGAAATAAAGGGAATCTGCATTGGAAAGGAGGAGGTCAAACTCTCCTTATTTGCAGATGACATGATTATCTACATGGAAGACCCTAAATACTCCACTACGAAACTCTTAGAAATAATAAAAAAAATTCAGCCAAGTCACAGGCTACAAAATTAACACTAAAAAAATCAGTAGCTTTTCTCTACACTAGCAATGAACTTATCAAGCAAGAACTCAGAAAAACAATTCCAACAGTTCAGCAAAAAATTAAATACCTAGGAGTATACCTAACCAAGGACGTGAAGGACCTATATAAAGAAAACTACATTACACTGAAGAAAGAAATAATAAGAGACACTAGAAAATGGAAAGGTATCCCCTGCTCTTGGACAGGCAAAATAAATATAGTAAAAATGACTATACTACCGAAACTGATATACAGATTCAATGCAATTCCTATCAAAATGCCTGCAAGTTTCTTCAAAGAACTTGAAACAACAATTCTTAAATTCATATGGAACAAAAAGAGACCAAGAATAGCCAAAGCAATCCTGAACAACAAGACCAAGGCAGGAAGCATTACAGTTCCAGACATCAGGCTATACTATAAAGCCATAGTTGTAAAAACAATCTGGTACTGGCACAAAAATAGACAGACAGACCAGTGGAATAGAATAGAAGATGCAGAGACAAACCCAAATACCCTCAACTACTTAATCTTCGACAAAGGGGCCAAATGCATACAATGGAAAAAGGACAGCCTGCTCAACAAATGGTGCCAGGAAAATTGGACATCCACATGCAGAAGAATGAATCTAGTCACACACCTATCACCATGCACCAAAATCAAATCAAAATGGATCAAAGACCTAAACATTAAAAATGAAACACTAAACCTTCTGGAAGACAAAGTAGGCAAATTTCTAAAAGACATAGGGGTAGGCAAAGATTTTCTTGACAAGACACCAAGGGCAAAAGAAATTATCCCCATTATCAACAAATGGGATCTTGTCAAGCTAAAAAGTTTCTGCACAGCAAAGGAAACTATCAACATTGTAAAAAGAGATCCAAGACACTGGGAAAAAATATTTACCACCAACATCTCAGGTAAGAAGCTTATAAGTAGAATATACAGGGAGCTGAAGAAAAGTAAGCCTACCAAAATAAAGGATCCTATTGAAAAGTGGGCAAATGAAATGAAGAGTCAGTTCACTCACGAAGAAACGCAAAAGGCCAACAGATACATGAAAAGATGTTCAACATCTCTAGCCATAAAAGAAATGCAAATCAAAACAACACTAATATACCATTTCACCCCAGAGAGAATGGCCTACATCAACAATTCAAATAGCAATCAGTGCTGGCGTGGCTGCAGGGAGAAAGGAACCCTCCTGCACTGCTGGTGGGAATGTAAATTTGTACAACCTCTTTGGAAAGCAGTATGGAGAGCTCTCAAAAGACTAGAAATAAATATCCCCTTCGATCCAGTGACACTCCTTCTGGGAATATATCCAAAAGAGGCCAAAACAACACATAACACAGATATATGTATACCCATGTTTATAGCAGCACAAATAACAATAGCTAAAATATGGAAGTCAACAAAATACCCATCAACAGACCAGTGGATACACAAATTGTGGTATTTATACACAATGGAATACTATGCATCAATAAAATCCAACAGCGTCAAGGCTTTTATAGGCAAATGGAAGAAACTTGAGAATATCATGCTTAGTGAAATAAGTCAGAAGCAGAAGGTGAAACAGCGAATGGTCTCTCTGATATGAGAGACCCAGATCACACCTCCTTTGGAACTTAAGACGAAAGACAAAGTGAAAGATGGGGGTAGGGTGGGGGAGGAGGGTGGGAAGGAGGGGTGGGTAGGGGGAGGGACAAAAGGAGAGTGGGAAAGCCCTTGTCACCTTGACAAGATACGAATGTGCACAAAATGCCCAACCTCATTGTAAACCTTGAATTTTGCACGCATACATATCAATAAAATGTGGGAAAAAAAAGTTTGCATTGAGAAATCTGTGGTAATTTCAATGGGTTTTCCTTGGTAGAATGTCTGTTTTTCTCTTGCTGCTTTTAATATTCTCTCTTTATGTTCTTTTTCTGAGGTTTTGATTATGATGTGTCACCGCAAGTCTCGTTCCTAGTTGAGGGTATCTGGTGTTCTATAAGCTCCTAGTACCTAAAAATAAACTTTTCCTAGATTTGGGAAATTTTTTTGCATGATTTCAGTGAATAAATTCTTCATACCTTTGGTGCTGTCTTCTGCTCTGTCTCCCATACTCATAACTCTAAGGATGGTTCTCTCTGAGTCATCCATCAGCTGTTGCATCCAGCAACGTTGCTCCTTTCTCATTTTGGAGTTGTGCCTAATTATGGCATTTGTTTCCTTAGCCTTGTCTTCAAGGTCTGAAATTCTGTCCTCACAATATTTTAGTTGACTATCCCTGCTTTCAAATGTACTTTTTATATTCTGAATTTCAGCTAGGTTTCTTTTCAAAAATTCCACTTCTCTATCAAAATGTTTCTTCATATCTTACATTTCCTTATTTACCTCAGCCAACTTTTTATTTGTGACTTTTATATGCTCAGTAAGCTCTGTATCCATTAGGACCTCTATTTGTTCAGTAAGATCCTCTTTAAGCCTGGTGATCATTGCTTGCATTTCCTTGAAGATATCTTGTTTAAAGTAGCTGTTTGACTCATTTATTGGCCTTTTGACTTCCTTCCCTGTGAGCTCCACTATTTCAGGGCCCATGACATTAGTTTCTGGGATCTTAGGCATTTCTCTGGGTGTCCTGTTGCCCTGTCGTCTTCTCGTGTTTCCGTTGAGGGACTTCACTTTAAAGACCTAGCTGAGGAGTTTCTCTGACTGGCTATGAGGGTATGTGTGAGGGGAGCCAAAATTCCCGAGTTCTGTGCTGGCAGTAGGCAGTGACAGATGACCTAACAGTTCGATGGCCTCTGAGGTGTCTTGTTCACCTCCAGCCCCCTCAGCAAAGCTCTCTCACCTGTTCTGGCTTCCCTCCCTCAAAGGCCGGGCTCTCTACCCTCACCATGACACATCATAATCAAAACCTCTCACACTACACCAGAGCCATTCAGGGGGCTGGTAGCCTTTCTATCCTCTCCACAACTTTCTCTTGCACCTGTTTTTGCGTAGCCACTGTTTAAGAATGACCCCAAAAGCCCTGATGTACTCTTTTGAGCTTTCTTTTACTCTTTAATCAGTTCAGTCTCGGGCTCTTTTTTAAAATGGCTCTTGCTTACATCATTACCTATTATGGCTGCCAAGAATCACTTCTGATCTGGGCTCTGAGAGGTCTTTTCTTGGGGGAGTTTGCATTGGGTTTGTAGTATGCAGTACTTGCATGCTCATTTTTGGAGGCTGGGGCTACCAGCTGCTGCCAATTCCCAATTCTCCTAGATCAGTGCTTACCTATTTCAGAGGTTCCAGGCAGACCTTCTTCTGTGTGTGGATGCCAGCAGCTCACACCTATTGGCAATCGGCCTGAATCTGCTTCTTGGGCTGTTGTTTACCTTCGCTTCTGATGTGTTTTCCGTGTTTCTGGCCTTCCTATGGTCTCCTTTCAATTTTGGGATCACTCCTTCCTGTCTTAGCTACATTGAACAGGCAGTTTTTGATTATTTTCTCAGCTTTTTAAGTGAATCCACAAGGAGACATTGTGCAGTTGTTATCTGGCCGCAATCTTGATCAAAATCATGTCTTTCATTTTAAATTTGTATGACTTGACTTTTTCTCTTGGTTATAAGCCATATTTTTCTGCTTCTCATATCTGGTAACTTGATTGTGACTTTTACTTTGTTGAGTGAAAGATTTTCTTTTAAAGACTGCTGAAATCTATCTGACAGGTAATTAAGTTTTGTCAGCAACATTTTATTTAAATTCATGTTTTTAAGATTTCTTAAGGAGGATTCTGGATTATCCTTTACTCTAAGATTATACTTTACAACTATGTTCCACTCACACTCAAATACTTCCTTTATAACAACTGCAATGTAAATGTGCTTGTAGCAAACGTATCTTTTTAAAATCTGAAAATATATTCTATCTCACCTTAAGTTTTTGAGGGGTATTTTTGCTGGATACAGAAGTTTGATTTTTAACCTCCAGCACTTTAAAAGATACTGTATCATTACTTTTAGTCTTAGATTTTTATTTTTTATTTTTGATAAAAAGTCTTGATATACAGTTCAGGCTGGATTAGCCTTGAACTTGCTAGATTATCTAGTGCAGGACTGGCTCATATTCTCAAACTCAAGATCCTGCTGCCTCAGCCTTAGAAGTGCTGGAATCATAGGGATGCCCCAGAATGCTTGGGCTATGATTGTTTTTAATATGAACTTAGTAATCACATTCATTATTTTCCTTTCTGTATACTAAGTTGTTTGAATTTTTCCAGTAGTTTTTATTTCTTTGCACACATCTTTCTCCATATATTATGTCCATCTTTTCCTCTAAATCCTTAAACTCATTTATCATAACCTTTTTTTTTTTTTTGAGACTTTGTTGTCCAGGATGGCCTCAAACCCAAGGCAATCCTGTGAGTTAAAATCCTTATCTGCTGATTCTAAAATCTATGGGATCTCTAGGTCTGTCTATATTCACTTTGTTCTTCCCAGTTATGAACTAATTTTCTTCTTTATATATCTACTAATTTTTACTATATTCTAGATGCTACACTGAGAGGTTAGACTGTGTAGACTTCCTCTAAAACATGCTGAGTTTTGCTCTAGCAGGCAGTTAATTTATTGTCAGCTCAGCTTGAATATGTCAAAATTTGTTTTTTGGATATGTTACAGTGACCTGTCTGAGATCTCAACTGAGTAATTTGGTATTCTACAAGGTCTCTCTACTCTGTCATGTCAGGAATCAAATGTCTTCTAGCACAAGGTGATCTTTAAAACCAACATTCAGCTTACTGCATCACCCAGCTCACCTAATCACTTGTTCTCTTCTAGCCCTCATTGAATCTCATCTTACATATGTTTAGCTCACTATTTGGTCAAAGACTCCAAAGAACCTTAGATTATCTGGCACTCCCTCTCTGCAGTGCAACCTCACCCTCAGTAACTTTCCACAACTCAAACTCCTTATCTTGATGTCATCTACCTATGCATACCCATTCTCTCTTTTACGTGCCAAAGTTTACAAAATGTCCCCATGTAACAAGCTAGAATGAACCTAAAAGTACTTCATATATCCTTTTCTTCTCAAAGAACACAGACTTGTAAGGGCTGCTGTCCAATGTCTGCAAATAGTTACTTTAAGTATTTTTCCAGTTTTATACTGTTTATCTTGAGAGGACAACTATGATACTCATTATTTTTTTGCAACCAAAATCATAAGTCCTGGATTCTATTTTTTAAGTCAGAAAATATTCTTTGCTGCCCCTTTAATGATTTTTTGACATAAACATAACTTTGATTCTAATTCATCAAATCATTCAAGTATTTATTAAGCACTTTGTAGCCTTTCCATGTTATTCAAACTCACAAAAAACATTTTCCTTTGAAGTGGGGAAGACTGACAGAAGAATATATGTTAAATACCATCATAAGTGAAGCATAAGGTGCTCTGGAACCACAAAGCAGGGACATCTATCTGGGAGAAGTCACAAAAGATATTCTAAGGGAAATGAATGCTTAAACTGACACCTGACAGGTAAGAAGGAATTAGCAAATAAAAAGATCTGAGTCACTGAACGGCTATAGCTGGTCCTCATTATAACAGAGTTCCTATCTGCAGATTCAACCGACCTTGAATTGAAAATATTTGAAAACAATATTGCACTTGCACTAAGCAATGTACAACCTTTTATCATTATTTCCTAAACCAAAGGAGAGAACAACTACTTAAATAACATTTATACTATATTATATATTAAAAATAATCTAGAGAGAGGTTCTGGACAAGATGGTGACTGAGTAACAGCACTGCACAATGTCTCCTCATCAACTCACTTAAAAAGTCAAAAAGATAGTTAGAAAAAGCATGTTTGGTGTAGCTAGGAAAGAGAGGAGCATCCCCAGAAACTGAAAGGCGACCAGCGGGAGGTGAGAAACTCTGAAGGATCATCAAAACCGGAGGGAAAAAAAAAATCCCTGCAGTCCAGGAAGCCGCCACAGCCCGCGGCAAATGGCAGGCAGCAGCAGACAGAGGAAAGCTCGCAGGGACCTGAACATCTGACTGAACAGAGCTGGGAGAGGACAGAGCACACAACAACGGTAGAGGAAGCTGTGGGGTGGGTCAGAAGCAGCCCACTTGGTGCAGCCCCGCACTGCCGGCACCTACAGATCACAAACAAAGTCCAGAGGCCAGAACCTCAGCCAGAGGTAAGGGAGCATCCGGACTAGTGGGTATCAGTGGATGCGGGCAGGACCGGCCAGCCTCAGAAGCACCAACCCGCGGGTGCGTGTATTACAAACACAGCGTGTGCTCCCCCTAGAAAAGGCCCCAGCATCCCAGATCAGAAATGGGGCTCAACAGCCGTCACAAGCAGTGACGTCAGCAGGAACCATTCTCTTTCCTGCGCACTGGAGACAGTCAGAGGTTGCAGAACCATGGGGAAACGTGGTAACAAATCTTATACAGAAAGATCTGACTCCCCAGGGGAGGGTGCAAGGGGTTCTGAAACTGCAGAAACCAAAGAAAAGGACAAAAATGATGGTAACCTCTGGGCCCAGATAGTCAGTGAATTAAAGCAGGAATTAAAGCAGGAATTAAATGGGGAAGCAAAGCAGGAAATAAATCAGACAGCACAAGAGCTACAAGAACACTTAGCTAAGCACAAAGCAAGCCTTGAAAAGAAATTAGAGGAGACCAAAGAAGAAATGGGGAAGTGCTGTCACAAATCTCCTACAAAAAGACCTGAAACCCCAGGAGATGAAGTCAGGGTAAATAAAGATGAATATGGCAAAAATGATGGCATCTTCTGGGCCCAGAAATTCAGTGAACTAAAGCAGGAATTAAAGCAGGAAATTAAACAAACAGCAGAAGAGCCACACCAATACATCAATAAGCAAAAAGCAAGCCTTGAAAAGCAACTACAGGAGACCAGAGAAGAAATATAC